>PNEQ01057431.1:0-10214 GCA_003012365.1 Medauroidea extradentata
GGAAGTGTGACTTTTATTACAATCCCTGTGTGTTTATCTGTTCAATTAATTGTACGAAATTGGAACATGTCTTGTAATCATTTGAATTTGGCATATTTTTGTCAAATAAATTTAATATTGAAATATTGTTTTACTTATTGCAATATTCACACTAGAAAGTTATTGGTAAAATTGAGAAGATTTTGTGGAATTTTTTTTAAAACTGACAATAAATTATTTATAAATTTTTTTAGTGGTGCATGCGGTACTTAAATTTTTATACACCTGTATGGGAATTGTACATGAATTTTGTCAAGCCTATTTGCTAGACACCCTGTTACTCCTGTTCACTATGACTGACTCTTCCTGGTCAGTCACCTGGACTTATTCGGCCGAGCGGTGGAGTGATACAACAGTATCCAATGTGTTTCAAAAATGGTCTCCCGACATTTATAATTATATACATTTATGTAAACACAATTACTAACAATTTTAAACAGCATTTTATCACACAATAACAGCTAAATATTCATTATTTGCATTACTTGGGGACATGCTGCATCATCAAACTGTCGCGGAGCACCATCTTTTCAGTGTTCTGTTGCACACGGCCCTACCACCCAAGAAAATATAACAAGGGCTCGCTGACCGGGCCACATTCCATCTCTGTATGTGCCTCCAAGTGTCTGAACTCTGACCTGCCTGCCAGATGAATCCCATCCCAGAGACGGCGAGCTCAGAGCCTACTCGAAATTTTTAAAATCCAAATGAATCAAAGTACAAGAAAAACGTTACT
The DNA here is from genome assembly GCA_003012365.1 of Medauroidea extradentata. NCBI lineage: Eukaryota > Metazoa > Arthropoda > Insecta > Phasmatodea > Phasmatidae > Medauroidea > Medauroidea extradentata. Next base: position 776 of record PNEQ01057431.1, read on the forward strand.
TAGAAAAGTGGTTAAAAATTAAATTATCTTTAAAGTGAGTCCAAATACGATATAAATCAAATAAAATTTACCCGTAAAATTTACTACTTTTATCTATATTTAAATTTTGAATAAGTGAGTGAGTGAGGGGGTTGCTTGGAAGAGGGCGCGCGACACATGGGTCATTAGCACCCACAGATAGCATAAAGAAGGAAAAAAGCCTCCATAGGAGGCAACGCACAATCAACAAAAATACACAAAGTCAAACAAAATAGACACTAACTCCACAGGAGTTAAGACAGAAAAATTGTGTCAGAGCACATTAACAAATTAAAAGGCTATGAAAAGTCAGTACAGAATAACAAACACAAAACAAAATGTTACCATTCACAACAGACTAAAAAGGAGCAAACCGCTCACAGACAAGTTCTCCACACGCAAGATTACCCAGAGGTCGTCAGCAAGATAAAAAGTACGACGGGCCTGGTCATCATCTGTGGCACTCCAACAGAATGTGTTTCACAGTCAATGGAGTGTCACAGACAGGACAATTAGGTTGGGGTTCAGAACAAAGAAAGTGCCTGTTCGTAGCGCGAGTGTGACCGATCCGAAGACGTGTCAGGAAGACATCCTCCTGCCTTGTTAGTAAATTGGAACGCTTGGGGACAGCCGAGTTAGTAAGGGCCCGAAGTTTGTTAGAGGGATGGCATACCATTCCCTCTGCCAAGAATCCCAGACAAAAGTACGGACAGCATACAGCACATCACACAAAGGAACACGAAGGTCACAGGGTGGAATGTTGCATGCTTCCTTCGCTGCCTCATCTACCACATCATTGCCGGGAATGCCAACATGGCCAGACGTCCACACAAAGATGACCTGGACCCCAACATGGTCAGCCACCCTCAGCCTCTCCCTTATCATCTTGAGAAGGGGGTGTGAACTAAGGAGCCAGTTAGCAAGGCTTTTAGGACTCCCATCGAGTCGGAACACATCAGACACTTGCGAAAGGACCCCCTCTACCAATAAAACACACAGCTTTAAAATAGTGTAAAGCTCTGCCGTTAAAATACTGCATGTCGAATTAAGTCCAAACAGATACCTCTGCACCTACAATAAAGGCACAAGTAGTAGAGTGTGTAAAAGCAGGTAAAACCCTTAAAATTGGACGACACAAAATCGTTAAGAATGCCTTGGTAAATGTAAGTGGGAGTAGTCGGTTTCGTTAATTTTGTCAGATCAAGCCATACCAACACCTGGTGCATCGTCCATTGTGGTTCTGGGCGCCGGACAGGCAGCACATGCCCTGGAACATCACTCCGAGCACAGGAGTGCAAAAAATGGACTCTCACAGGTTTGGTGGCTCGAGGTTTGGCATCACACAGTTGTATATATGGGGGGGGGATGGTGAAAGGCATCATGCAGCCTGTGGGATGGGTCGGATATTACTCACAACCCGTACTGGAGAAGAAGCTGTTCGCGCCGATAGTGTAGTGACGGTTCACCAGCTTCTGCACAGAGACTCACGACTGGGCTTGTACGAAAAACACCAGTCGCAATGCGGATGCCAGCATGGTGAACCAAGTCCAACATCTTCAGCACAGATGGGCGTACTGAAGAGTAGGTTTGACTACCATAATCGAGCTTACTTCGAATTAGAACACTGTAGAAGAGGAGCAACGTTTCCCTGTCTCATCCCCAAGTTCGACCACTAAGCATCTTTAAGAGTGCGATATCCCGCAAACACCGAGACTTGAGCTGCTTCACATGATACCTCCAAAGCTTGGAATCAAAGACAAGGGCTAAAAAATTTCACATGGCCATAAACAGGCAAAGTTGTCCCTTGCAAAATTACCTCAGGAAATGGAAACCCGCCACATTTACGACTAAAGTGCACTACCTGCGCGTTTGCAGTGGAGAAGCGAAATCAGTAACTGTCAGCCTAATAAGTCGGTGGACAGCCAGCTGGATCTGACGCTCCGCAGCACACAGGGAGGATGAGCGGCAATAGATTATAAAGTCATCCACATAAAGTGCACAACGCACAGGGGGCGGACAACAGATACAATGCTGTTGAAAGCTATAGCAAATAGGGTAACACTCAAAATACTACCCTGAGGCACACCATTTTCCTGAACGAACTCCCGCGAATGTGCTACTCCATTTCGAAAAAGGAAAGTTCTGCGATACACAAATTATTAATAATTGTAGGGAGATGTCTACGAAAACTTAATGAATGTAATTGTGTTAGGACACCATGATGCCAAGTGGTGTCATAGGGCCAAGTCAAAAAAAACTGCAAGGAGGTGTCACTGTATGAAGGAATTTTGAATAGCTGTATCTAAGCCGACAAGATGGTCTACCGCTGAACAGTGTCGGCGAAACCCACATTGGAGAGTTGATAGGAGACGCCAAAGCTGAAGACAGTACATTAGCCGAGCATTTATCATTCTCTCCATCGTTTTGCAGAGACAGATAGAGAAATCAGTCGGTTACTGGACACGTTCCCTTTATCCTTCCCAGGCTTTAAAAAGGGTAGTCTGAGAAATCAGTTGATAACTGGATATGGCCCTTTTATCCTTCCCAGGCTTTAAAACAGGTATCAGGTTTAAGATACCCGTTTGGGAAGGGAAGCATCCGGATTCCCAGATAAAATTATAAAGATTAAGTAATTAACTATTGCCTTCAAGTGGCAGGTTTTTAATCATTGCATAATGGATACCATCTGAACCAGCAGAAGTGTTTTTCTAGCACGAGAGGGATCTCTCGAGTTCACTAAGAGAGAATGGTTGATTATAATCTTCCCCTGCGAAATACCGAAGTCGACATCCTGCCCCCTCACAGCGAGCCTTTAGGGCCTGAAAGGACGGTGGGTATCGGTCGCTGCTCGATTACTGATAACATATCTGTCCCAGTAGGTTGCACATTTCTTCGGCATCAGTAGTGACAATATTATTATGTCGAAGGAAGGGAATATTTACACTAAGGGATTGGCCTATTATCTTTCTCACATTATCCCAAACACATTTACTTGTGTGTACATGAGAGTTGACAGAAATGTCCTCCAAGACTTCCATTTGCTGTCCCGTATAACTCGCCTAGCCCCTGCCCTGTGTGTTTTCCTTGACAGTTAACACATATCAATGATTTGCTACACTTCTCATTTTCGGGGTGAACCGGTGCGGCACATTTTGGGCATAATGCTGGTGATTTGCAATTGGCCGACGAATGGCCGTACCTCTGACAGTTGTAGCACCGGAGTGGGGAAGGAATGAACTTTTTACACGAGCGTTCAGGTAACCGATCTTCAGAGTTGCTGATAAGACTGAAACACCGAATGTCAGGAGCAAAGTAGCAGTTGGAACTAATACACCATCAGATTTTTTGTGACTCGACGGACATGTGTTACACACTGTGCCCGGAGTTCCTGCAACAATTCTGAGTCTGGGACGTCGATCAGATCGGGACACCAAATGACACCCTTGCTCAAATTCAGCGCGACATGGGGCGTTATTTCAACGGGGAACTTCTTTGTTGCCACGTTGAAGACCTTCATCACCAGCAGCCCACATGACTGGGCAGCATTTTATGCCTCGATCAAAAGCTCTGTTTTTTATTTTTTTGCAGTCTTTCACTACACCACCAACAGCACCATCGATTACACTTTGAAGTTCAAAGGGCGACACTTTCTCGAAGGTGTGCCCTTCAAGACCTTTTACAACCAAAAAGGGAGGAGTCTGCAACTTCTTTTCATAAGTGACATCCAAATCGTCATCCGAATCAAGACCATTATCACTGTGCTGTCTTTTGTTGCAGTTGTTGAGGGAGCCAAACTTTGGAGTGCTTTTGGAAGCTATTATGGATGCCCTCCCCAAACAGAGAACTGTCGGTCTCGACCTGTTGTTCAAACACCTCGCTGTTTGTGCCATTGGGAGGGGACCTACCTCCCACAGACCAAAGCAATACATAGGAGCAGCTACCCTTCGCAGCACACCGAAGTGCACACCATGGCAAACCAGAGTCAAATCGTACATCATGAGCGAGGCCAGCTTTATTCCCCTACCTGGAAAAACATCCCAGGCTCCCCACTATAGAGAATGCCCTTTGGTGCAATTTCAGGGGACTTGTGGTCGATTACACCGACCTCCTCCGTACAGCGGTAACACATCGTCCCAGCGAGTTTGGGTGCAAGGGCAGATCGGCCTTGACAACCTCTCCCACTAGGATGGCACTCAGATGGTGTTACGTGGGTGTACATGTACGTGGATATAGGCTCCGCACCTAGATTTACCTGCTGGGCCAGAGAGAATGGTTCGCTAAACCGCCACTAATGAAGACACCCCATAGGGTCACACAATTCGGAGGCAGCACTCATGTGCGAGGATAGGACCTCATTAGGAAGAACACCACCCTGGCCTGAGACTAAGATAATGAGAAGGAAGATAGGGTAGGACCTGGTGAGATGGAAAGAGAAAGGGTGATGAGAAAGTAGAAGGTGAAGGAAGATAAATGAAAGGAAGGTCCGTACAAGTTTCAGGTCTCGACCGCAACCCGAATAGTCGCCTCTTACGACAATCATAGGTTGGCTTTGGTGGTATTCTACCCTCCACCTCACGGGGAATTTTTAATAAAATTTTAATGTTAATTTCTCTACTAGCACCTCCAATTAATATTTCTGATCCCGCAGTATACATCCTTACACTTTATTAAGTTGGCATAGTTAAATTGTTACCAACAAAAAATAATAATTAACAGATACAAAAAAAAATTTAGTTACTATATGATAACAAACTGTACGAGGTACGTACGTGCCAATGCAAGTCACATAAGTGCTACCCCAGAACCACCAACAAGCAGGCATCACCAGTGTTCGACAAAACATCTAGTTCAAAATACTATTGACAAAGTTTTGCACATGAAAACAAAATTTAAGCCTTGTGACAAAACAAGCTCTGAAATAACAAAGTTGATTGCTAGAATTGTGTAATTGATGGTCAGCATTTGAGCATTGTGGAAGATTAAGGATTTCTGTCTCTCATTAAGCATATGTAGCCCCAGTACACTTTACCATCAAGAAAAACCTTAGCAGATGAAGTTGTTCCAAAAATGAATGTTGATATGGTACAAAATGTGAAAGGTGAGCTATGTGAAGTTCGGTTTATTTCATTGAGGGATATGTGGACATCTGTTGCTGGCTCAGATCAGCTTAGTCTGACCATGCAATTTCTTGATGAGGAAATCAACTATAGACCTAGATGCCTTGATGTGATACCCTTTGATGATGTTAGGTATTCTGCACATAACATTTGGAAGTTTTTAACCAAGTCGACTTCCAGATGGAGTATTGCTGATAATGTGGTCGCTATTGTAGGAGACAATGGGAAAAATATTACTGCTGCTTTGGAAAATTCAGCTTTCAATCACGTTCCCTGCTTAGCTCACACTCTACAGTTAGTCCTGAAAGATGGACTTTTCAACAGCAAAGTTATCACAAACCTGTATGCAGCCAGTCGAAGAATCATGACCCATTTTAAGCACTCGACACCTTCAACAAAGGTGTTTAAAAAAAGTCAGTTAATAACTGGTGTGTCAAAACATTGGTGTGTACAAGATGAGCCAACAGATGTATCAGTATGCTACACATGTTTAAACTGTTGGAAGAGCAAATAAATGATATCATTCTTTCAGCAGCGGACATTACACTTACAGAAACTCTGACAAGCTCTCAGTGGACAATGATAGAGAATGTCATCCCCATCTTGGATGTTTTTTATTACTCAGCTCTCCAAGTCAGTTCAGCAAAATTTTCTTCAGAGGTAAGTGTAATACAGTAGAACCCCGTTTTTACATTACCTTTTTTTTTTTTTTTTTTTGTTTTCCCGCTAATTACACCAATTACTGTCTGTCCCGTTTTATCTCTATTTGTTTCTATGTAGAACATTCCCGTTGTTTACAACACTCAATATTTATATTTCCCGCCATTTACACCAACGTTAACGGCAAGGTGACCAATTGTTTCACTCACGTACATATTTCTAATTTGGAACTAGGCCTCTCGATGCCATTTTGTTGACCTGTGGTAACTCTCGCTCACTGGCTGGTCTCGACTTGTACGAAGTTTCACTGATGCTCTCGTTCTCGTTAAAGCACAACTGGATGGTCGCAACTTACACGAAGTTAATCTAGTTCACATGACAGTACTGCACCATGGTGTCCATTCTAATTTCAATTTGAAATTCTCTGACATTTCCCTGACAATGTCCAAAGTTTTCCTGACACAAAAACATTGTAATTAACATTGTAAACATATGGAAAAATAACCAAGAATCAAATATACAAACACAAATTTACCCTTTCCCATTTTGGAGAAATTATATTTTAAAATCAATGGCAGACACAGTTTCACATGCAGTATCCTATATCTTTTTTTTCTCATTCAGCTCCTTTAGCATCAATGATGATCGTCTCTTTTTATTTTTAACCACTGTTTCAATTTCTGCTGCAGACTGTTGTGTGAGAATGCGCCCTCTAGTTACTGTTTCAATAGTCAAGAGCATTCGGTTAAACATTTCAGAGTTTGTGAAGGAAACCATGAGTGTAAATAAAGCTTATAATTTTACTAGAGAGGAACAGGGCCTTGGCGATACCCTGTATCGTGTTTCCAGAGCAAACTTCCGACACTTGTGTTGACGTAACTTTTAGACGGTCATGTGATGCGGCGGCTCGTGAGGCCTCGGCGTCACGAGGTGCCAGCAGCTGGAATGGAGGATTAAGGGGGCGGTCGCGGCGAGGAGATATAAGCGCCGATGAGCGTGAGCTCGAGGTCATTCGTCATTTTTTGGGCAGTCTTCAGTGAGTCAGTGAGCAGCTCTGGAGATGGGCGGCTCCTGCGAGGTCGATGGTGATAGGCATTAAGGCTAGACCATCAGTGGGCAGGTGGTCCATGATGTGTAGTGATATTTAACCTAGTTTTGAAAACGTTAGTCTACGCCACGTCATCACGGAAATGTAAGTATTAAATTTTTGTTATCTAAATTAAGTCTTCAGGTGTCGGATCTACAGTAGGTATAACTAGTCACGTAAAATGTTCGGTTTCAATAAGGGTTGTTGCAAGTCGGAAAGAGGGTTCTTGTCTAAAGAACCGATCCGGGAGAATAAGAAGCGCATGTGCCAGGCATGCCTGATATTTAAATTATCTTTTCCTTAGCAATGGACGTAAATTCCATTAGTTATGTGTAATCTTCTTGAGTCTGACCAGTTGATAGTTATGGATCATTTAAAATATAAATTCGCTAGTTAGTAACCATTTAAATTGTGAGAAATGGTTGTACCATCTTGTCTTGGATGTATTGGAATAATAGACAATTTGTGTTAAGGAGCTCTCAGAGGTATCCTTGGTCTTGAGTACAGTGTATAATGGTCAGTAGTTCATTCGTTAGCTTAATCAATGTGGTGCCAGCGTAAATTTGTAAATTAATTATTGTCGGAGTCGTAGAGTCGTGAAACGACAGATTGATGCATAACAGTGTAGAGTCTTGTGCATTTCTGAGGGTGGAAATAAATTAACTTTATAAAAATTAATAACAGATTCTCATTTACTAGTATTAGGGTATAGAATTAAAATCTGGTACGAAGTAAGTTACACTACGGAAATTGCATGCTGTTCTGTAGTTATGTACGTGCATGGCGAAGTAATCTGTCAATAGGTTGGCGATAGATGATGGTATGGTAAGATTATCCTAGTATGATACACTACTATTGTATGCATGGTAGAAATCATGGGTTTTGTGTTGATTGTCGTGGAGGGAGAACAGGTGCTATGGTCTCCAAACTCAGTGGTGTTCAGTGAGAATAAATAAAGGCATATGTCAATTGCGCGAACTGCCCGGGTTACTATCGTTCGCGGCCCCACCCCCTCCGAAGTTAAGCCTTGCTGCATGTTCCTTAAACTGGGGCAAGACAGTCGCAATCCCATCTGGCGACTAGCTCAGAACACCGAGCAAGCCTGGAGAAGGCTCATAATTTTCTCCTGGTGGCAGCAGACTGTTTCCCTCCCCTAAACATCTAGGGTTGCGAAGGGGCTCTATATACCGTCCTGGTGGAGAAGGAACGCCGCCTAGTGACAGTTGTTTAGCTAATTCTTCAGTATAACGTGCATGAGCATTTCTAGCACTGTGTATAAGTTTGTTAGTTACCACCAGACTCGTAATTCCCCCTAGCACTTATTGCATAATGTACTTGTCGCAGCCCAACAAGAGACTGTTCGTGATGATTTTCTACCAGAAGCTCATTATTAATCTAAAACCCTCTTTCTAAAGCAGTATTCCCATGAGAAATTATGAATATCATGTTCAAAAGTTTGGCCAGGTCCTGAACATCAGGGAAATTCGCTAAAATATTCTGCATCCAAAAATGATAAAATCTGTCACCTGTTCAAAAAAATGTAACTGCTTCAGTAAAAATATCACTACAACACACAGTCCTTAATTCCCTTCGTATTGTATTTGCTTGAATACCTGAAATCTAGTTATGCTCTAAAACTGTATTCAGAGTGGTTGACAGATGTTTGGCTACAGCTCGTTAAAAACAAGAGATACCTTTATTCAGTTTGTACTTTAAGGGTGACAGTTCCAACAATTTTTGAAACAAAGCAGCCATAGCATTACAACAATTTTGGTGGAATTCTAAGACATCATGTTCTGAAACTCCTTGGCAGTTGCGTAAAGTTAATTTTGTAGCAAATCCTAGTTCAATTTTTTTTGCAGGTAACAAATTTTCTTTCTTCTGTAAATCAATTGATGCCACGTTTGCTGTGGATTCATTGATTTCAGGTATCACAAATCTTGACATTACAGTTAGTATTGTAGAGAGAAGTGATTCCTAAACAAATGACACAAGAGGTACATCAGACTGAAATCAAATAAGGGATGGTTCCAAATCAGCTGCAAGGGACTGATAAAACAGAGTTTGGTTTGAAAAATTTGTCTTTTAAAGCAGTCGAAACAACTTTAAAAGAGATGATCGTAGGTACTCTCTTGTTCAGTTTAACACCATCTACATATTTCTCTACATAAGGGAGAACTGTCAGGGTACGTTCAACCACTTTTACGTTTTCAAGCCACCTAACTTCACAGTATTTCAAAGGAAAAATATTTGAACCTGAGTAATGCACATATCAGTATGTCTTGCTGGTACATGGTGAAACAAGTAGTGAAGAGCTCGCAAAAATTCAGTAATACCCTAACTTGTTTTTTAAATGGTTGATTTGTAAGAGTTGTGCGAAGTGTGCAGTCCAAATGCCCCTACATTGAGTACCACTGGCATGTCAGGATCTCCTTTCAAATAAAGTTTTAGACCTTGAGGAAACTTTTTATTGACATTGGGGCCATCCATTGAAACTTGCATCAACTTCTTAATATCAAGCCCACCCAATGGCTTAATGAAGCCGTCTAATAAATCA
>PNEQ01057432.1:0-10214 GCA_003012365.1 Medauroidea extradentata
CGTTAATGAGTTACCTCTTGGTAATTTTTGCCACGTGGGTGGGCGTGATCCGATATGCGGATGTTGTGTTCCCGTTCCTACCTGGCTGATGATCTATGCACACGTCGTCGGGTGCACAGCTGACGTAAGGTGCGCGGGGGCACTGTTGACGGTGATGGTGGCGCTGAAGGGACAAACGGGCTAGAGTGGTTGGCGTCAAGTGGTTAGTAATGAATGGATAGGAACCATCTTGTTGGCAGGGCTTCCAGATGAATACCAGCCTATGATAATAGGTATTGAGAGCTCAGGGGTTAAAGTCACAGCCGACTCAATTGAAACAAAACTTCTTCAGGATATTTCTGTTGTAAAAACGGACAATGAAAAAAGGGTTGCAGCCATGTACAGTTATGGTAATGGCTTGGGTTCAAGTCATGGACGCAAGTCTGTGTATTATGGTTCTACTAATGGTAGCCGTTTCTCAAATAGCAAGGGCTTTTCTGCAGACACCAGAAATAAAGGTCCTCGGTGCTATAGATGCAATGGTTATCGCCATTTTGCTAAGTACTGTAACAAAACCTACCCTATTCAACCAGGTCCCGACAAACAGAATGACACAGTTGAGAGGAATTTATTCAGAGCTCTTTCAGTCCTAGAATCAGCAAGCAAAACTGATTGGTTTCTTGATTCTGGCTGTTATGCACACTTAACAATGAATCAGAACATGTTGATGAATGAAAAACAGTCAGCAACACTGACAATAGCCACAGCAAACAATGAAAAAATGACTGCAAATTGTGTTGGTGATGTTCGCCTACCAGTTAAGGTGCTAGGTAACAATGTAGATGTCAGCATAAGAAATCTTTACTACGTCCCTGAACTTAATATCAATTTGTTGTCCGTGAGTCAAATTGTAAACAAAGGAAATACAGTAGTTTTTGAATCTAGTGCAGAAAATGAAGTGATCGCATCAGCTTCATTAGAAAACAATCTTTTCAAGTTGCACACAACTTTTGTTAGGCATAACACTGAAACTGCCTTGTTGTGTTTAGACTCTGAATACCTTTGACACAGGAGAATGGGACATATACATTTTTCCAGTCTCAACAAGTTTAAGAAGGGCCTTGTATATGGTGTTGATTTCTTAGAGCAAAATAGATTGGAATTTGTTTGTGAGGTTTGTGCAGCTGGGAAATGCCAGTGAGCATAAATCAAGTAAAAACTTGGAACTAGTTCATTCAGATTTGTGTGAACCACTAGACAGTTCACTCGCAGGGTCAAGACACATGCTGAACTTTCTAGATGACTATAGCCACGAGGCCTTCTGTTACTTTGTGAAGAGTAAATACCAAGTTCTAACATGCTTTGAAGACTTCAAGACTCATGCAGAGAATGCAATAGGTGAAAAAATTAAAACACTTAGGACAGATAATGATGGAGAGTACTGTTCCAAAATGTTTTCTAATTTTCTTCAATCTGTTGGAATAGAACACCAAACTACAGTCCCATACATTCCTGAGCAGAATGGTAAAGCTGAACATCTCAACAGATCTATTTTAGAACATACAAGATGTTTGCTGATTGAGTCAGAGTTACCTGTGGTGTTCTGGGCAGAAGCTGTCCATACAGCAGTATATATTTTAAATCGATCACATAGCAGATGTGTGAACAGAACACCTGATGAAATCTGATCAGGGAGAAAACCTACTGTTAAACATGTGCGAGTGTTTGGATGTAAAGCATATGTGCATATCCCAGACCAGAAGTGCAAGAAATTAGACCCCAAGTCAAGACCCTGTGTGTTTGTAGGCTACAGCCTAATCTCTAAAGCATATCGACTCTACAATCCCAACAAAGAGTGTGTGATTGTATCAAGAGATGTCATATTTTCTGAAAATGAAAAGGGGTCCTCATTAGTCAAGAAGTCCGGTGGTACAAGTAGTCTGGATATCTCGAAGTTGACTTGTGGTGTTCTACCGGATTCAGCAACTGTGGAGCTTGTTCTTGAAAATGAATATATCCTCCAGAGTAATTCTAGTGACTCAGAACAGTCTGAAGAGTTTCGAGGCTTTCCTGACAGTGACATATTAAGAACTGATGACAGGAAAGTGGAATCTAATTCAGTGACAGCAGCTGACCACTTAAGTGTTCCACGCAGAGGAGAGCCTGCCAGGACGGCTCCACAAGTCTTGCAGAATTTCGTAACATATTCTTCCTCAATTGTGAATAATCTAAGTGACCCAATGGCAATAGACGAAATCCTAGAATGTCCAGATAACAGCCTTTGGATCAATGCAATGGAACGTGAATATCAAACACAAATGGAAAATGGCACTTGGAAACTGGTAGACCTTCCATCAGGCAAAAGGCTTCTAAAGTGCAAATGGGTCTTCAAAACAAAACGGGATGCTGAAAACAAGACTATTTAGCACAAGGCTCGTCTCGTCGTCAAGGGCTGTGCGCAAAAGAAAGGAATTGAGATTGACGAGACGTGCTCACCAGTTGTCCGGTATAACTCGCTGAGATATCTCCTTGCGATGGCGGCAGAACATGACCTGAACATTGAGCAGATGGATGCTGTTACTGCATTCCTTTAAGAAGACTTGCAAGAAGAAATATACATGATAGAGCCAGAAGGTTTTGAAAATCCCAATAAAATCTCCCTCTTGAAGAAGAGTATCTAGGGGTTGAAACAGGCCAGTAGAGCATGGAATGTTACACTTGATAAGTGTTTGAAGGAGTATGGCTTGGAAAAATCAGAGTTTGACCAATGCATTTACTACAAGATTTGCGAAGGAAAAATCCTGATATCAGCAGAATATGTCGATGACATCCTGTTATTGTCCAACAATGAAACAGTGAAGAACGATGTGAAGGAGCATTTGAAGAATGCTTTCAAAATGACCGACTTACGAGAAGCGAAGTTAGTTCTGGGTTTCCAAATTACTCGTGATAGGCCCAAGAGAAAAATCCAGATCAGTCAAAAGGAATACATTGAAGAAATCTTGAAGAAATTTTACGTGCATGACTGTAACCCAGTGCATATCCCAATGTCTCCCAATGAGAATCTCTCCAAGGAACAGTTACCACAAACACCAGAAGATGCTCCTGGCGTCAAAAGTATTCCATATCAAGAGGTGGTGGGAAAGTCTTCTATATGCAGCACAGGTTTCCCGACCGGACATCAGTTTTGTAGTCAGCTACATGAGCCGTTTTAATCAAAATCCTGACGTGGCTCACTGGGCAGCAGTAAAACGCATCATGCGATATCTGAAAGGCACTATGCACTGGAAACTGGAGTTCCGAGATTAGGAGGAGGAAGATCTTACAGACATAGTTGGATACAGTGACTCTTATTGGGCAAGTGATCAAGATGAGCGGCGCTCAGTCACTGGTTACGTCTTTTTGAAGAATTGTTCAGCAATCTCATGGGCAACGAAGAAGCAGCCAACCATAGCCCTTTCAACTACAGAGGCTGAATACATGAGCATGTCAGCAGCAATCCCAGGAAGCTCTCTGGCTCAGAGGATTAGCAGCAGAACTTCATCCGACAACTGCAGTGAGGCCAACAGTTCTTCACATAGACAATCAAGGTGCTCAAAATCTGGCACAGAATGGTGCATACCAAGCTCGTACCAAGCATATTGACGTACTGCACCATTTCCTTCGCGAGAGGATCTTCAGGGGCGAAATAAAATTGCAGCATGTGCGTACAAAAAATGTGATTGCAGATGCCCTCACCAAACCGCTCGACAAAGACAAACTCTACTCATGTACAACTACTTAGGACTCACTCCAAATAGGGAGGGTGTTGGAAAGTAATTTGGAGTTCGCTGTTGGCAACAGAAAAAAGTAACTTTAACTTGAAAGTTGGTACTATTTTTATATATGTTGGTGTGCCTCTCTTCTGATAGTTAGATCGCTGTTTACCTTTTGTAAAATTGTAAACGTGCTATGAAGACAGAAACGGTTTTGTAATTTAATAAAGTAATGTAGTTGATATGGGAGAGAAGAGTTTTATTGTGTGCTACAAACACTGCTACAACATAAACTCAATCGGCTTAACATGGTGACTTTTCGTTGGGCTTCTGGGCCAGCATACATGATTTCAATAGTGTGTACAATAATTTTGACAAATACCTTTTTGTTCTTCAAACTCTTCACAATAATCATTTACAGTTTAAAATTTTGTTATGTATTCAACGTTTCTGTACATGCTCACTTTATAATCAAAAAACTTCAAATATTCACATTCTCCTATCATTACATAGATAAACACATTCATCTGTTATTTTATAAACAGTCCAAGATAAAAACAGAACAATGCAAAGATATTGTTACAAGTTTGCGGGCTATGTACGTTTGGGGATGGAGGACTTGATAAAATAAAGAAAATAAAGCTAACCTAGTTTATTTACAACTGTACATACAAAAATAACCTATGTCTACAATGATTTACCACAATAACTGTCAAACAGAACAAATAACTACTATTTACATAAAGGAAAAAATACATCTACATAAGTTCTCTGTATATGGAAAGGTTACTAGTCACTCACAATGGTGGACCCAAAGAAATAATACCGAAGAATCTTTCTGGCCTAGAATCACCTTCTTCCTACTACTTGCTGCGGTCCCACTCGCTGGACGCCCTTGAACAGTCATCACAATCCAATACTTGTCACTATCACTTGAGATCACACTAGGCACCTGCCAGCAAAACTCTCTCGCGCCTGCTGCAGCTCCCCCTTATATACCCCACCCTCCTTCTTCTCGAATTATCTCGGCGTGTCTCTGTTCTCCAACCTCCTGGAAAGATGTCGCTTCAAAGTCAAGCACCACCCCGAGAGATAAAGAGGGAACAGTATCATTCCAGATCACGATATTTTCCCTCGGTTACCCGATATTGGGTGCAGGTGGTTATCATGGAGTAATACAATCCATGCGGCACCCGAGGAGGTCTTTTAGCGTTGCCGCCACTGTATTGTATTTCGCCGCCCTGCCCGACAGCCACGGCGCCGAGGAGCAGAGGGTGGGAAGATGGTGTCCTAGCTCCGCCACCACAGTATCGTACTACACCGCCCAGCCAGACAGTCGCGGCTCGAAACAATATTAATACACACATTTTACATATAATCATTCTGTGATAAATCCATTACAGAAATGTCCCCTCAAGGATGGAACAATTTAATCATTGTTTAAATTTGTGCATCACTATGAAAAGAAAAGATAAGCAAAAATAGGTTGAAATATGCAACAATAAATCATATGGGAGACACAAACAACGAACAAACAATGTTTTACACACAAAAAATATACATCACATGATGAACCATATTTGATCATAATTCCTGTACGAATTCCGTTTATCTTAAAACATGTAAAATGTCAGTTATGTATGAATACATACACTCCAACAGTAAAACATTAAAATAAAATTGTTGAAAATGAAGTTCATAACTATCTTCAAATATTGCAGAAGACATCAAGTTGCTTTCCAGAACAAAAGACATTCTTGTTCGTTAGAGTGAACGTCGAACTACACCTCTGAATGGAAATCGAAATTTATTTCACACAAATAAAATGTTTAAACTCAGGACTTACAAGGGTATGGTAAAATTATAAAATATATGCCGAATTCAAATTGCATTTACAAGTATATGGTTGACAAGTTACGAAGTTAGCAGGTTTCAAGATGTGGCAGTTTATTGTGTCTAAGTGAACATTTAGCATTTTTTTCAATCATTTTGCATTATCTTCGGAAGCATTTCATCATAAATTACAGATATAAATCGTCCCCTCAAACTGGACTTCAGTGAAGGCTAAGTTAATTTTTCTAGTTTTGAAGTCTTGACTGTATACCATAACATTTTGTCTCCAAGCAATAATATTGACGGCAGTATCAAAGACCAAACATACAATGTCTCATAACAAAACAGTAACATACATTACACATTTGAAAACATAATATAAACCCTTAAATAAACATGTCAAATATTAGCCATTGATAACTTCCATTACAGTTACATTACTGGTGTGCGAATTATACAGTCCATTCAACTTCAAACTTGAATTTTATACAGGTCATAAATAATTCATCATCACTTTCTTTATGTGGGGAAAATTGATATGTATATTATGAATCGGGCTGGCGATATGCTCTGAGTTGGGTTATGTTGAATCTTCCTGCAGATATACCTTTCATAACCAAGTCATTCAAATTGAATTTGTGTATTTTAGAAAATTTTCTGGTCTCGTCTGCTTGAAATAATTTGGATTTTATCAGTTTGTTTCTCTCTTCTTCGTAAATGATCTTGATCTACTTATTTTGTTCATAATTAAGTCTTCAACAATTATCTTCACTTATTTTATTGTTAACCTTATTGTGGACTAGCAATCGGGAATTCAATTCACTAATTCCTTTCAGTTTAGCTTTTCCCTTATGCTGTAATGGCATTCATTTGAGAAATGGCTTTAATTGGGCAGAAAAATTTTTGCATTAGGATTTAAGGAGTCTTGGTTTGGATATGAGTCATTTGAGATGCCTGGACTGGCTATGCTGGCATTCACTTGATTCAGTGTAGATCTTGCATTAACAAAAGCTGGTGGTAGAAATGGTGGTGGTTGAGACCAATTTGGGTAGGCACCTGGTACAGGTACATAGTGTACTACTGTATTAGCTGAACTGTTGGGGTTAATCACAGGAATTCCATTATCATTGAAGATGCAATCGCCAGAGTAATGATTTCTCTTTGGTTAATATTGCTTAGAATTGTTACCATTTTTATATCCCTTATTACTTCTGTTATAATTTGGGTTAAAACGGTGTATATTACGCCTGTTGTAGTTCGACCTTAGTTCAGTATTCGTGTTTTGGATGTTCAGATTCTTTCCTTGACCATTTTAAAACTGGATGTGTGCAGTATTTACATTTGTGTGATGAACCAAGTTTCTAGCCCATCAATCTCGTGCAGTTATTTCATTACTCTGAACATACAATGACTGTTCTTGGTTCCGGTGGTTCTTATCCAAATTCCTATGTTGAGAAAAATGTTCACGTTCCAACTGATCAATTTGTAATAGCTGCTGCCTAAACTTTGCTAAATTTGCGAATGGTCTGTCTGACTAATGCATTTGATATTTGAGGGGTAGTTGTAAGATTATGAGCTCAGCAAACTCGGAGTCATTCATAGGAGCACTTAGATGTCTAGTGCGTTCGAACATCATACTGAAGTGTTCTTTAAATGAACGTCCCTTCCTCGGATCAAATTTTTCAGAGTGCAATCGAGCTCGTAGATTGCCCTGTACCTTAGCATTCCAAAACTGGGATAAGAATAATACTGTAAATTGATTATATGTGCTTACAGTTTCTCTATTTACTTCCCACCAAAAATATGCATTTGATTTCAAACTGATGTTCAAACAGCGCAAAAGATCATTATCGCTTAATCCAAACAGTTTAGCGTACTCGGAAAGCTTACTTAAGAATAGTACTGGGTTTTACAAATTTCTGCCATAAAATACTGGCATTCTCTCTGCCCACTGTTTTGCTGGATGGTGCAGTAAAGTAGCTTGGTTAATACTAGAATATGACTGTATGTGATTTAATGGTACACTTGTCACTGCAGTCTGGCTTGTGTTAGTGTTATCATTGTTTGCAATGGTGTCAACAATATGCGCATCTTTATTACTAGGTAAAATGGACACATTCAAAGGAACATTAACTTGATCACTAATATTGCTAATTAAGGTATCTACTCTCTGACAAACATTTGAAATTTGTTTGTTCAATGAACTTATGGTTTTGCCGAAATTTGTTGTATTACTCTGTGTAGCAGCTTCGGTTTGCTTTAATCTGTTCTCTAAGTGCTGTTCAAAATTACTCAATTGTTGTTCTACATTATCTAATACTTCAGTATTATTTGTGTTACTAACAGATGATCTGTACTTTTCACATTCAGTTACACGAGATCTAAGAAAGTAAATTTGAGATTAGCTTGACATTTTATTTCCTTCCTTATTTGTTGTTCTGCATGTTTTTCAACAACCTGAACATGGTTACAGTGGCTGCTCCACTGGGAGGGGCTAGGGGCCATGGCCCTCCCTGTTTGTTCTGAAAGGCGGGATTTTCTGGTTGAAAGAAAAAAGGAAAAAAAAAAATATTTACAATGTTTTAATATTGACTATTGTAACTTGCAGCTTACACCACATCACACCTGTAAAAATAGAAGCTTTCTGCAACAATGAGACTGTGTCATATCATGGGATTCCTCTTTCGAGCTGAAGACTGTGATAATATTGTTTGGCATGAATTTATTACCTTGCAGTGTGCACACAACAGCTCTTAAAAATATCTTGTAACAAAACTCTACTACCCCCACCCATAGACACAAGTACTGGATTATTTGGAATAAATGTAATTACTCAATAATATGTCTAAAATTACTAGCTCGGGTAATAATCTCGCTCTTCCCCTGTAACTTATCATGGCCATGTCTATGAGCTAATATCTTTCAGCTATTTTAAAAAAATTCCAAGTGATAATATAAAGTTGTTGCAGCTTGTTAACTTTCACCGCTAGATGCAGGTGGCTAAATAGTAGTATTGTCATTCAAGAATTTGTGTCCCTCTCTCAATCGACCACTCGTAAATGAAAGTACTAATGTGTAACTTACGATTTCCTTCTGATATTCAAAATATTTTATGATGTTATTGTGAAATTGTTCACACAGCCCACTTTCGTCATAGCAAAATATATTTTCAGTCAGTGATGTATTGTGCTCTGAGGCACGAAAAATGCTTGAAAAGCACCATTTTGCACCTTTAAATCCAAATTATTTCGGGGGAGGACCCCGGATCCCCCTCCCTGCTTTAAAGGGGTTATGGCTTATAGTTGAGGCAGAAAAATATACTAGGCCCCTCCTGTTTACTCAACCTGGAGCTGCCACTGTGTGGTTATTCACTATACCAAAATTTTCTGTGCTAGTACTCTTAAATTCCATTTATTGAGTGTCTATAGTGATTTAGAGACTGCTGAATTGGGCCTTTAGGTTAACAATGTCATTAGCTTGAACATTACTTTGGTTTTTAGATGTAGATACCTCATTTTGTAATATAGCTAACGAGTCTGTTAACTGGTCAACACGTTGACTTTGACTTTGAATACTATTTTGTATAGCATTAATCTCAGTCTTAACTTGTAACAGTTCAGTTTGTAAGTCGGTTTTGACTTTAGCAGTAAAATTTTGTAAATCACTCTTTGCCTGGGTTACCTCTGCTTTCAGTTCATTTTTTACTTTGGTTACCTCTGCTTTTAATTCAGTTTTTACCTCTGTTACCTCTGCTTTTATATCTTGACTAATTTTGTTTACGTTTTCCTGAATTTTGCGTGTTAAATTTGTTTCATTTGCTGAACCATAGATGCAAGCCGTTCAAATATAGCATTTGAATCCACATTTGTAGTTTTAACTATATTCTCTCTGGAAACTGAGTTAAATCTTAATTCTGCTACTGTGGGTTGTAATAACTCTGAGTTTACTCCTGAAATATCATCCTCGCTGTTACTATTATTCACATCATCATGTCAACATGTCAACAACATGCGCATCATTATAACTTGGTAAAATGGACACACTCAAAGGAACATTAACTTGATCACTAATATTTCTAATTAAGGTATCAACTCTCTGACTAATGTTTGAAATTTGTTTGTTCAATGTACTTATGGTTTTGTCAAAATTTTCTGTATTTCTGTGTGTAGCAGCTTCGGTTTGCTTTAATCTGTTCTCTAAGTGCTGTTCAAAAGCATTTGTACGTAAGAATACAACAACATCTATGTGTTTTTCGTCCTCCATGTCGTCCATTTTGTGCTGTTCTGATGCGTTTTTAAATCGCTTGGAACCACGCAAGAAATAGCTTTCTTTTTCTCTGCTCATGAATTAACGAATCAATGAAATTAACAAATACAAAAAAGCAAAGTCAGTCGGAATAAAGGCCACCCCAATAGGCGCCACTTTTATTTGCAGGTTAGGAAACAATCCTTAACCCTTAACTTGGCAAAGAAAAAAAATGTTTTAATTTTCACCAATAAAAATATTTTTTAATACATTTGACTTGTTTCTGTTCACTGAAATAGATATTATAATTTAATTTACAACTTTGATGTGTTTTAAAGCCAAAATTATTTTTGTTACATATATGTAACATCACCAGCCTTACAGTCAATATGTTTACCTAAA
>PNEQ01057433.1:0-10215 GCA_003012365.1 Medauroidea extradentata
ATCCAAAAACCAAAAACAAGATGGTGGACATGATGTCGGCAAACATGGCGGATTGTGACGTCAAACAAGATGGCGAACAGTGACGTAATACAATATGGCGGCCAGTGACGTCACGGTGGCCATCTTGATTGCGTCATCAGCCGATCCACTGATCCACACCCTCAACCCTCTGTGCTTAAACCGGCCAAATGCCACTACTGTTACGATGTTAGGATGTGTCTAGGCGATATTAACGAATAGTTACTTTAAGTCCAACATTGAGGCATACATACCTCTGACGGCATTGTAGTGCGAGATACCTGGACGAGTATTCATAACAGTCTCATAAAATTTAATTTCGGTTTTTAATTAATCTAAGTACTGAAAGTTTGATGTAGGTCAAACTCTAATTGTTAAGAAATGGGCTCTTATAGTTTTATAAACTGTAGCTACTGAATGGACGGGGGTGTCCAAATTGTCGGACAACTCGCCTCCTACCAAGACGATCCGGGCTCGATCTCCGGTGGGTTGGTTTCCTATTTTTCACATGTGGGTAACATGGCAGACATTGTAGTTGACTGACAGGTTTGTTCGGGATCTCCCGTTTTCTCCGCATTTCTCATTCCCTCACTTCTCTATCCTTGAGGCCATGCAGATACCAACGGGCGTCCATCTAGAAGCCAGCACTCGGAGTACAATACCCTGCCTTCGGTTACCTTCCCTACACGATACTTATTTACATACTGTAATTAACATTTTATATTATTGTGGATTGCAATGCAATAAATTATTCTCCTGGTATAAAAATAATACTGATTTTGAGTGGACAAGTCTCAACGTTTCATAAAGATAAATTTGTTTTTTAAAAATTTGAAATTTATAATAGCCGTATATTTTATGATCAAATGTTAAAACTGCTTACATAGCACCATTTTGCAGCCAGAAATTCAATTTTTTTCCGGAGGAGGACCCCGGACACCAACTCTCCGCTTTTGGAAGGGGGAGGAGGGGTTTAATAGTACCTTTATCAAATACTCAGCAGCTACACCGTCTTTCGTACCGACAAGCCGCTACTATCATGTACCACTACGTGCAGCGAATGTGCTGGAGGATCCTACTTCAGTCGGAATATTCCGGATTTAGAGGACGAAGACGATATTGAAGGCAACTGCAATACCAATGGTCATGTCAAGTTAAACGTACTGGTGCCTTCACCAGAGAAGACTTTGTAAAACAGACGAGTTTATGCAACATTGTCAGACCTACTGGAAAACACTTGCTATTAAAAAGGTTTAGTTTTAACACTAATTCCATCAAGTTAAATGTTCCCAGGCAAATTATATTTCTTTAGTATAAAAATATAGTTTTGTAAGATTTTTATGGAATAATTTGAAGAAAAACATATCAGCTGTCTTATTTTAGACAATTAATTGCAGTAATGGATTCTTCTTTGAAAACAGAAATGTTTGCAACCAACCACACCTCTCTACGCCTTTCAATTTCTGAGTTGTGATTATTTTGTAAAAATGTAATATGGCTACCATATTTTCAAAATTCAATGGCGTTTCCCACGTAGGATTTTTTCATATTTTTCTGGGGATATGCAGGGGGACATAAAGAACTTGGTTAAGAATGAATCTGCTTTCTAATAATTATTTTGTCTTCTAGTCTACTTTGCCAGTTTGTATGAACCAAGTGTGTATATGTATACCTGCAAGATAGCAACACTGCCTGTTAACTATTTTCCAGCTGGCCTCACTCTTCCATCAAAAGATGATGCAGCTGAAGAGAGTTCTGCTGGTCACATGAGCAATTGCTTGTTAGGCAATGGACTACATGTGTGTAGATTGTAGGGAGCCTCTGCAAGTTCTGTGCACAATTACACTGATATAATACTGCCCAACAATCAAATAAAAAATGCACAATTGTATTGTGGTGGCTCAGTGAGAATTACATTCTAATTACTTAGACATACATGTGAAAAATCCTGATACAGTTGCACTAGAAATATAATGTTTATGTAAGAATTTGATGTGTTTAGGAGGTAAAGGAGCCAAGTCATTTGTGGAACGTTGCATTTCATACGTTGGTGAAAATGCTGCCGAATGTGTGAAAACAAATTCCTTCTTAAATCTCTCGAAAGAAGCACTCATCAAACTGATTTCTTCTGATTCTGTGAGTATAGAAAATAAGAGTTGATGAAATTTCACCTTATCATGCTCAGAATATCTTAGGACTTGTTGAAACTTTCTTAATAGTTTTGTAAGACAACATTTTGCATTGAAATGTGCACACAGATATTATTTAAAATATACATGCACCTGCATGTACTTGCATGTACACATACATTTTAATTTGTTAGCATTATATTTACTTGTGTTTCACTTCAAAAGTAATAGTAAAAATAATATAAATTCATTGTTAGTTTCGTATTATTTAAAAACATTACATTTATTAACTCTTGTAATGTTATAAAACACGGTTGTGCAATTAGGAACAATTACTTACAACTTGAAGTATAGAGTACATTACAGTAGGTTGGCGTATTATAAGCAGTGTTAGAGCCATGCCAGTATACTGTGTGTTGATATTTGCAGCTGTCACTGGAGGAGGAAGATGTGTGGCGAGCCGTACTAAGCTGGGCCAAGCACCAAGCAGGAGTGACGCAACCCACCGCACACTGGACAGAAGAGGAGCGTGCTCGTGTATGTCAGCATCTCGCTGGAGTCATCAACCATGTGCGTCTGCTGCTCATAGGTACAAGCCAGAGATTATTTATACACACGTTCCACACTGGTCAGCAAAAACAATAAGGCCAGGTTATTGTTGAGATGATGTCTACTCAGTCTTCTAAATACGTGCTTGCTTCTTGTCATGAAATATGATATTGCACAATGCACGGGCAGGATTTTCAGAATCCCACCCAAAATATTTCGAGAGAAATGGTATCAAATATGTATGCCAACTTGCAGCTTACCTCAACTCATAAAGGAGCTATGCGGCCTTGAAAATTTAATTTTTAATTTATGTATTTAACTTACAATATTATTAAAAATGGTGTTGAATAAAACTCCAATTTATTAAACAACATACAGTGTTATCAAGATCTACTTGGAAAAAACAGTGTTAAAACTGTCTGCCCATACAAAAAAAAGTAGTGGTGAGTATCCCTAACAGCAGGCAACATTTCCGCAGCCATGTGATTCAGCAATTTGATGCAGTCGGTCATTTTCAATAAGCCCTTTGAATAAAAAGAGTGCTCGTGGTACAAGTGGGCAGCACAAAAACCACATACAAGTATGTCAGTGGTGTGGTGATCACCACAAATTTTAGTGTAGGTGGATAGCTGTTACAGTTTTAGCTGTATGTTTTACATTTCAAATAACACTAAATATTGTTCAATACCTTGGAGTTCCAATCATTTTGATTATCTGCCACAAAAATGGTCAGATATTGTTCCAAAGTACGGTTTAGCCACTAGACTTCATCTTTGCAATGTAGCCAATAGAATCACAATCTAACATTTTTGAGAGTCTTATTACTGTCAAAATGACCTCCAGCTGCTGAACTATGAAGCATCCTCAGCATCTAGGGAACTCTAATTTCTGGGAGTACTAGTTCGAGACAGGTTTGTGTGCCATCTGCAATTTCACAGTTCCGATACAGCAGATCGTTTCTCAGAGCTAGAGAATACAATTCTGCGCAGTATGATTTGGTTGTAGCACTTTGACTGGACAGTTCAGCCCACTCTGGGCATTCGAGGGTCATTTCTCTGATCTTCACCAATCTTTTCATCACTTCAGGGAGAAGGTACATTGCCAGCTGTGAACTCCAGGATTCTAGTTCTTCGAGCAGTTAGTGTCTTGTCAGTATTCTTCTCTTGGCACTCACAATACGAGCACATTGGCTCACATGGCCTCCTGGACAGTGCATCAGCATTGTTGTGTAAGCATCCATGTCTGTGTTGTGTTTTAAAATCACACTCTTGGAGGTGCTGTATCCACCAAACTACTTATCCTTCCTGATTTTTATAACTCGGTAACCAGAGTAATGAAGCATTAGCCATTCAAAGAATGAAATGCCTTCCATACAAATAATGATGAAAGTATGAAATATCCTATTTTCAGATGCTCCCTGCAAGTTACACAATAATTTCTTTCTGGCTTACCTAACACTTTGCTGAAATATTCTAATAGCAATTCTTTCCCATCCTGAATCTGTGACAACACAGCACCAATATCCACATTGCTTTTATCTGTGTCTAAAATGAACTCACTTTTACTGATAGGGTAGCTTAGGGGACAGGAGAAGAAACAAAAATTTCCTTAATTTTTTAAATAAGGATTCACATTCGGGGACCCAGAGAATTTTTCTTTTTGTCTCAGTCAACTCACGTAATGACTTTGTGACTGTGGCAACCCATGCACAAAAAACAATAATAAGTACACATCCCCAAGAATTCTTACTTGAGTCCGATCAATTGGCTGTGGCCAGTCTCAAATTGTTTTTGTCTTCTCAGGATCTGTTTCTATCCTGTTAGATGACATACATGTGTCAGGATCTTCACTTTTTTTTAAGTGTGTGCATATTTTGGGAACTAGTTTCAAATTAGTTGCTGTTACCTTCTGAAACACCGAATCAAGATGTGCCAAGTGCTCTTTGAATGTCTTTCACATGACCACAATATCATCTGAATAAATCTGACAAATATCCAAGGAAAGTACCATTTCCATTAGTAGTTTGAATGCTGCTGGAGAATTGTGGTCCAAAAAGCATGACCTTCAATTGATAAGTCCCTTTTTCTTGTACAGGAAAAAAAGCAGTAATCTCTTTATTATCTGGAGCCACTTCACATTGCCAGTAATAGCTTTCCATGTCCAAGGTAGAGAACCATTAGAATCCAGCCAGGCTTTGCAATGTGTCATCTATCTGAGGAAGTGGGTACGAGTCTTTCCTGGTCACATCAATCAGTTAGTGGTAATCTACACAAAATGTGGGACAGCCTTTCTTTTTAATCAATACATATGGGAGATGACCATGGGCTGATTGATGGTTCTATCACATCTAGATCATTAGTTTCCTTAGAATGGAATTAACCACCTCACATGAGGCCAGAGTAGATACCTAGGAGGTTGCTTGATAGGTCTGGCCTCTCCTGTACCAAAATGGTAGCATGTAACATATGTTCTTCCAAGATCATATTAGAAACCATAAGAAAAAGCATTTTGATTCCTCGTCAAGAGTTCTGCAACAGCCCTCTCCTCTCCAGGAGTTCTACAAGTGGTTCTGGAAGAGTGCTTAACGTGATCCTCCCTTTAAGTTGATTAAACTGAACACCTAATTTCTAGCTACTTTGTTCTCATCATTGATCCTTGGCAATAGGTAAACGTCAATAAAGTAAAGCAATTTATGGTTTGAGAGTAGTCGACAATCATACATTTTTTGTGATTTTCGCTTTCGACAACCAAGGCTTGAGCCCTCCCAGGTGAAAAAATTCTTCAATCGTTATTTTTCTAAACAGTCTTTCTTCTTCTAGTTCTATAATTATTTTTTTTCAATTCAGTGTACTGTTGAGATTTTATCGATATTAGCTTAATATCTGGCATGAGATTATGAAATACAGTAATACTTAGGTTCAATAATGCCAGTATAAATTGAGAATGTCTTCAGAACCATCAAATTTAAGTTCACATAGTTGTATTGGTTTCAGAAATAATGTATGATAACAATTTCAGCACAGAGTTCAGGTAAAATAAGACAATATAACCATTAATATGCCCTTGGACAAATAAGTTTATTGAACATTTGCCTAAAGAATAAGATCTTAAACTGCTACAAGCCATGGGTACTTATATTCTTTTGCTTTGGTTTACAGAAAGTTGAAGTTTTTGAACAAGTTTTTTGTTTATAAAGCAAGAGATGCTTCCAGTAAAACAAAGAGCAGAGACAGCCTTTTATAAATAACAATATTACTGCTATGAAAGGCAGATTGACCCACTAGGAATACAAAAATAAGGTAGATGTAGAATAGAATAAGATATTGTTCTTGCTACTTTTGAAAATAATTTGGGACATACTTTCTTGTAGTGACTTTTTTTTGCCAAATCCTATGCAAACAACAGCATTCTTAGCAGGGCAATGATTGCTTTTAATGATTTTTTTTTTTAATTTTTTGAAATTTCTAGAAGTTTTCTGAATTTTGTTATATACTATATAAACATGAGACTGAAATATTTGCTTATCACCTGTCAACTCAGTTTATGTAAATTATAACCACATAAAACTGACTGATAACAACGTAGGACATTAAATACAGTAGAAACTACATACCATGCATAAATATTTTTCGGAACATGTAGTTTTATTTAATGTAGGCTGTGATGGTATGTTGTTAACAGACAGCCAGGTGTTCGCAGAAGAGGTTGAGCCGACAGGTGCCGTACCAATGGAATTGTCTCTAGAACGCTACCGTTACGCTGCTCTACCCAACAAGTTCCGTGAGAACTCAGAGGATAAGCGTCTTCAACCACGCGTCTCTCTCAAACTGTTCCCCGGCTCCCAGATACTTGTGCAGGTCAGTTGAAAATACCACGACCATTGTGTTAAGGAACAAGTTTACACAGTATTTTTACTACCCACTTGACAGTATTTATTTGCAAAGTGAATAGGCTGCAATCAGGAACTTATGGTAATATAGGGAGGCAGGGTACATATGGTCACCTTCCACTTTCTGTAGTTAGGAAATATGAATACGAATAAATTGGAAGAAACCTATTTCACGAAAGTGCCTTACAATAGAAACAGAACTAGGATGTGATCGTGGGCTCGCTGTTTATACTAAATTGTCTATCATACCCTATATTGCCAACACTCGCTACCTGAGAAAGCTTTCCCAGTCAGCTAAACATGACAGTCATGGTTTGGAGATGTGGGTTTACTATTTGCATATGTCTTGATACGCAAGCACCAAATCTACCTTCAAGTACGGTACTCCACCTCGTGTGGTAATACGTGTGTTTTTAAGTTGTGATTTACATACAGACTGAGACCCTAACCTCTACCCTTTCTTCCATAGCTGAGCAACAAATTAATAAATATGTAGATTAACATTGTACACATCATAATAAATTGAAATACACAGAATGATTTTTCATTTTACTGCTAATACTTGGTATGCATACAAGTGTACAGAATGTACTATGTATTTCTTTCTAGCAATAGTACCAGTATGTGAACATTTGCTCATGTACAGTATGAACACGAATGCATCAGTCTATAAGTACACACATAGATGCAGCTATGCATATTCTCACACACGCACATGATAGCGCATGCATGCACCTCACCCTCTCCCCCTTTCCATACATTTAAATCACTACACTAAGAAGAATATAAGCTATCATAACCAGATTTATAAAAAAAAAAAAAAAAACTCCCACCAAACTCGGGTAACAAAAACAGAACATGGGGAAATCAGAACAGTGTATTTAACATGGTGGTGATAACTGATCCTACACTGCGAGGAATTGAAAGGAATCTCCACCCATGCTACTTAGATGTGAAGCAGTGTGACATTGTGGTCATCCACAAGCTATCAGAGTATACGTGCCACAAGCAGTTGTACAGTTGGTACAGGATCTTAGTCATGCCTAGTGGGTAGGGAAACACAAGCACTAACACCTTTACAGCATATAAGTGTCTGGCCAGTGAACAAGCGACGAATGTTTGGCACAATACACTCCATACCAATGACTCCAGTATGAGACAGGTATGATGGTTCACAACGCAGGACCCTTGTTAGACATGCACCACGAAGCTGACGACATAGTACAGAGAAGACAATGACACGCCTGTTGGTTTTCCATTTCTCATGCAACTGTAGGCACCTGTGGTCATCACTCAATGGTTGCCACAATAATGCATGCTCAACCCTGCAGACAGTATATTGTATACATTTTCAACAGAACTTTTTTGTGCGTCATATGCTGAAGAAGGAAGTTCATCTTACATGTGTGATAACACCTCTTTATAATTATTTGGTCATAAATTAATTGAAAGAAAATAATAGAAATTATTCCTGACTAAGGCTGGACATCATATGATGGTATTAAATTACTGTATAACATTCTAAGTGTTGTGTATAGCTGGGATTATGTAAGGAAATGTAAAGGACATAACAAGAAGTTGGCAGGACTGCAGGCGGCAGTGGACATTATGCATGTATACTGGTAGCATGTTTGTAGCTAAATAAGAACGTTGACGGTAATAAAAGATGATGAGAAACAAACAAAACATGGCGCAGTCGTTGCGAACTAACGTTTCCAATTAAGTTTTGTAACTAGTGAGAAAAAGTTTCCTTGCAGAAAAACACGTTTATGCGGATTTTGTTTATGCTCATGAAAAATGGCAGACACAAACAAACCGAACATCCTGGACCTAACTGGAAATGTCAGTGAGAAATGGAGACAATTTAAACAAAACTTCGACATCTACATGGTAGCATCAGGTAAATCAACAAAACCTTCAGAAGTGAAAGCAGCGATTCTACTTAACCTAGTCGGAGAAGAGGCAGTGGAAGTGTTTAATACATTTAAACTCTCAGATGCAGAAAGGACCGACTATGACAAAGTGCGAGCGGCTTTTGAAACATACTGCCGAGCTACAAAAAACGTGCCATACGAACGATTTTAACTCTACTCAAGGAAGCAAAACGAGCGAGAACCATTTCAACAGTTTGTGACGGACTTGAAAAAGTTAGTGCAGAGTTGTAAATTCGGCCCGCAGGCAGACAATATTGTAAGGGATTGTATTTTTATGGGTGTTAGGGACTCTGTGTTACAACAAGAAATGCTACGAACACAAGATCTGACGTTAGAAAAAGCTTGTGAACTTGGAAGGTTGGCTGAAACAAGTACACAACAAATGCAGTGTCTTCAAGGTGATGTCAAGAAGCCGCTTGGACCTGAATCAAGTGTACCTGTATCAGTAAATGCAGTGTTCGCAAAGAAAAACGATACAGGACGAAAGATGCAATATGAAAAGGACAATATCAGTAAGTGCAAACAGTGTAATTACTCTCATGCAAGAAACAAATGCGCAGCTTATGGCAAAGAGTGTCATGTATGTGGGAAACTGAACCATTTTGCAGCTATGTGTAGAAGTTATAAGGTAACAAGAAAAGTACGAGCTGTAGAGAAAGAGGGCCTAGATAGTGATGATGAGTATTATGTTGTGAGTGGTATAAAGGTAGTACCATCTGAGATAAGAAAGGTTAAGAGTGTAAAAACACAACAAAAAGAAACAAAATGGCGTGAGGTCATTGCAGTTGAAGACAGTAAAATGAGATTCAAGTTGGATACATGATCAGAAGTTAATATAATCCCAGAGAGAATATTTAAGAAAATTGACAACCAACTGAAGGTGAGAAGCACAAATGAAATACTTGAGAGTTATGGGGGTTTTAAAGTGAGACCATTAGGGATCGTGAACCTGAGATGTGAAGTGAATCGGGTAGAGCAATATATGGACTTCAGAATTGCAGATGCAGATAGCACCCCCATATTAGGTTTGCAAGCATGTATTCAGCTGAACTTGATTAAAAGGGTGCACCTACTTGGCACAGAGGAAACCACTATAAGGATCAAAAGTCCAGGGGATAGTCCAGGGAGTGTGAAGAGCAAGTTTATTCAGGCAAACAAGAATGTTTTCACAGGATTAGGAAAATTCCCAGGCAAATGCCAAATAAATGTAAACAAAAATGTCCAACCTCAAGCCAGACCTCCAAGGAGGCACCCGCAAACAATTTCAATAAAATTGAAGGATACCCTTGCATCCTTAGTTAAGAAGGGAATTATACAAAAAGTAGTTGAGCCAAATTCGTGGGTGCACAACCTGGTGATTGTGGAGAAACCAAACGGGACTTTAAGAATTTGTCTGGACCACCAGGATTTGAACCCAGCTATAAAAAGGGAGTTCTACCAAATACCAACCTTGGAGCAGCTGACAGACAAACTGACTGGAAAGTCGTGGTTCTCTGCTTTCGATCTCAAAGACGGGTTTTGGCAGATTGAACTAGATAAGGAGTCCAGTAACTTATGTACATTTTCCACACCATGGGGCTGCTATAAATTTTTGCGTCTCCCATTTGGTATGTCATGTGCACCTGAAAAATTTCAAGAACTCAATGAACAGGTGTTTGGTGATATTGATGGTGTTGTTGTCTACTTTGATGACATT
>PNEQ01057434.1:0-10215 GCA_003012365.1 Medauroidea extradentata
ACTGCAACAAGAACGTGCGGTAAACCACGCATGTGCACACCATGGTGACTGCAACAAGAACGTGCGGTAAACCTCGCATGTGCACACCATGGTGACTGCAACAAGAAAGTGCGGTAAACCTCGCATGTGCACACCATGGTGACTGCAACAAGAACGTGCGGTAAACCTCGCATGTGCACACCATGGTGACTGCAACAAGAACGTGCGGTAAACCTCGCATGTGCACACCATGGTGACTGCAACAAGAAAGTGCGGTAAACCTCGCATGTGCACACCATGGTGACTGCAACAAGAAGGTGCGGTAAACCTCGCATGTGCACACCATGGTGACTGCAACAAGAACGTGCGGTAAACCTCGCATGTGCACACCATGGTGACTGCAACAAGAAAGTGCGGTAAACCTCGCATGTGCACACCATGGTGACTGCAACAAGAACGTGCGGTAAACCTCGCATGTGCACACCATGGTGCCTGCAACAAGAACGTGCGGTGAACCTCGCATTTGCACACCATGGTGACTGCAACAAATAACATGCGGTAAACCTCGCATGTGCACACCATGTTGACTGCAACAAGAAGGTGCGGTATACCTCGCATGTGCACACCATGGTGACTGCAACAAGAACGTGCGGTAAACCACGCAATTGCACACCATGGTGACTGCAACAATAATGTTACCTTTCTCAGTTCTAGGCCTAATGTCCTGCCTATGCTGGTCCAAAACATCCTTAGCGACCAACCTGGTCTTTTCTGTTCGTTAACAAACTTAAACCTTCCATTTTTTCTGTAAATTTCTTATGTCCATATTCTCTAACCTTGCAGCAGTATTGGAATTTATACTTCCGAACATCAGGCCACTCCATGGTATTGCACTACAACCCAGTTTCCTCTGACCATGATCTGACTATAAGACTAGGTGCAACGCCTAAGAAAATTGCATCTATCCATAACAGAATAGCATATCAGATGTACACCTTATCTTAAACGTCTTGCTGCAAACGAAGGTACGATTATATTGAACATCATGTATTTCCAACCCAATATGTTCCGCCTGACGTAATCCTGTTAATTATTCTCTTCTCTCATTAACCCGAGGTTTGATGCCTCTGTATATTAGGCCATTCCAG
The DNA here is from genome assembly GCA_003012365.1 of Medauroidea extradentata. Taxonomy (NCBI): domain Eukaryota; kingdom Metazoa; phylum Arthropoda; class Insecta; order Phasmatodea; family Phasmatidae; genus Medauroidea; species Medauroidea extradentata. Next base: position 1,128 of record PNEQ01057434.1, read on the forward strand.
GATATGATGTTATGACATGTGTACCCCTGACCTATGTCTTATTGAAATCTAAGATACAATGCTTCTGAACATATGGAACTTTCAGACTACGATGCTACGACCAACTTACAGCTATACAATACTTACTTGCTGCAGTCACAGGCACAGTGCCATTAAACATCAGAGGTACTGATGAATTGACACCACGACCGATGTTTCCTGACCATGATCTTCTTGCTGCAACCCCATGTCTTCTGCCTCTAAATATCAGACTACTACAAGTAATTATACTACGACCGATGTAACTCTCGTCATTACCTCTTGCTGTTACCCTAGGTAAAATGCCTTTGAACATCAGAACTCGCCCTGCAACAAGGCTATGACTAAGTAATGCCTGGCCATGATCATCTAGATGCAGCCTCAGATATGAAGCCTCTAAACTTCAGCCATAATTCTACACCCACCCACCTCTCATCATGTGTTTCTTGTCATCTCACCCCTTTAATATAAATTCATGAAGCTGCGACTGCCGTTATAGTTACCATGATCCTGCTTCCGCCTTCATGATGATGATGTAAAGCATTAGTGACATACGCAGAAAATATTTTTTCGTCTAATTAATGACGTGTAAAATTGTGCATTACCTTAATATGATTTTTCTTAATCGAACATATGTCTGGCATCTTTAGGGCTCTGTAAATACTCAGTGTGTTCATCAGCATTGTGTTATTCGTAAATCATGATCAATGATTTTCATAGACACTTGTATAACTGGTTAATAAGAAACATACAAGATTTCAATTTGAGGAACGGCTGTCTCTCAATTATTGAAATTAATAACGTGATTTTGGTAATATTTTTTTTTACTTTAATTAACAATAAGTCCGTATATTTCTTCACATTCTGACACAATAACCGAACCAAATAACTACGTTTTTGTAACTAATGTAAATTAAAAAGTACACGTGGTAGAGACAGCAATGTAGTTCTTACAACTACGCTTGTCAACACTCATTATTATGGTGTAGATGTTTAAAACACTTTAAAAAATATATTTTTTGAACAAACAAATATTTATAGTTTTAACGTAGGTATGTAAATAACAACAAAATTATAAACATGGTTTATTTATGTGTACCATATATTATTAACATAACATAGCAATTAGTTAAAAAATTGGACGTGTTACATGTATAAAAATTGTTTCTGCATTTATTTATTCTTGCATTCAATTGTATTCTTGATTTAGTAACTTAATGTTAATACTATAGTGTGTGTATTAATACCTTTTGATGCAAGAGACCACAAAATTGTCATTTGAGTGCATACACTTACTACATAGGGACAGTTATCTGTACATTATCTATAATACACAAAGACAGCGTTCCTAATTAATTTGCACTGTATTAAGTACAGAGACTACAAGAATGATAATTTTATTTTAAATACCTGACTGTAGTGTCACAATTGCTGAAAATTAAAACCGAGCTCTGAAGTATAGTATCCTAGTTCCTGTATCTGCGAAACGTTGCAGCAAAAACTCAAGTGTTGGAACAGTGACTGACCTGGCAGTCGCCTGAACTAGGGGCTTCTATAAATACACTATTCCATCTCCTCCTTCCAGTAATTTTCATTTGACAGTTTTAATGTAAACATTATTATTTATATTAAAATTTAAGAGTGCTTACATAAGGCTTTGTAATGTAGTTATAGTTTTTAAATATCACGACACCACTGATGCTATGATTCTGATTTCCTTTACCTTAGATCATGGCAGCAAAGTGTATAAAGATAGTGATTTAACGTGTGTGGTTCTTGCAGGTACAGCACAGAGGTGTACATAGAACATCGTCTGCAAGTGATGTCATGTCATGCCAACACTGTGACACATGTACTGTACAGCCATGTAGACAATGCCATAGATGCTAATTGCAATGTGCTAACAGGCAATAAAGTCGTGTGTGTTGTGCTTGCAGGTACAGCACAGAGGTGTACATAGAACATCGTCTTGAAGTGATGTCATGTCATGCCAACACTGTGACACATGTAATGTACAGCCATGTAGACTATGCCATAAATGCTAGTTGCTATGTGCTTACAGGCAATAAAGTCGTATGTGTTGTGCTTGCAGGTACAGCACAGAGGTGTACATATAACATCGTCTGGAAGTGATGTCATGTCATGCCAACACTGTGCCACATGTAATGTACAGCCATGTAGACTATGCCATAGATGCTAGTTGCAATGTGCTAACAGGCAATAAAGTCGTGTGTGTTGTGCTTGCAGGTACAGCACAGAGGTGTACATAGAACATCGTCTGTAAGTGATGTCATGTCATGCCAACACTGTGCCACATGAACTGTACAGCCATGTAGACTATGCCATAGATGCTAGTTGCAATGTGCTTGCAGGCAATTATATCGTGTGTGTGGTGCTTGCAGGAACAGCACAGAGGTGTACATATAACATCGTCTGGAAGTGATGTCATGTCATGCCAACACTGTGACACATTTACTGTACAGCCATGTAAACTATGCCATACATGCTAATGGCAATGTGCACACAGACAATAATGTCGTGTGTGTGGTGCTTGCAGGTACAGACCAGAGTTGTGCATAGAACATCGTCTGGAAGTGACGTCAACTCATGCCAAAACTGTGACACATGTAATGTACAGCCATGTAGACTATGCCATAGATGCTTCTGGCAATGTGCTTACAGGCAATAAAGTCGTATGTGTTGTGCTTGCAGGTACAGCACAGAGGTGTACATAGAACATCGACTGGAAGTGATGTCATGTCATGCCAACACTGTGACACATGTAATGTACAGCCATGTAGACTATGCCATAGATGCTAATTGCAATGTGCTTACAGGCAATAAAGTCGTGTGTGTTGTGCTTGCAGGTACAGCACAGAGGTGTACATAGAACATCGTCTGCAAGTGATGTCATGTCATGCCAACACTGTGACACATGTACTGTACAGCCATGTAGACAATGCCATAGATGCTAATTGCAATGTGCTAACAGGCAATAAAGTCGTGTGTGTTGTGCTTGCAGGTACAGCACAGAGGTGTACATAGAACATCGTCTGTAAGTGATGTCATGTCATGCCAACACTGTGACACATGTAATGTACAGCCATGTAGACTATGCCATAGATGCTAATTGCAATGTGCTTACAGGCAATAAAGTCGTGTGTGTTGTGCTTGCAGGTACAGCACAGAGGTGTACATAGAACATCGTCTGTAAGTGATGTCATGTCATGCCAACACTGTGACACATGTAATGTACAGCCATGAGGACTATGCCATAAATGCTAGTTGCTATGTGCTTACAGGCAATAAAGTCGTGTGTGTTGTGCTTGCAGGTACAGCACAGAGGTGTACATACAACATCGACTGGAAGTGATGACACTTCATGTCAACACTGTGACACATGTACTGTACAGCCATGTAGACTATGCTATAGATGCTAGTTGCTATGTGCTTACAGGCAATAAAGTCGTGTGTGTTGTGCTTGCAGGTACAGCACAGAGGTGTACATAGAACATCGACTGGAAGTGATGACACTTCATGCCAACACTGTGACACATGTACCGTACAGCCATGTAGACTATGCCATAGATGCTAGTTGCTATGTGCTTACAGGCAATAAAGTCGTGTGTGTTGTGCTTGCAGGTACAGCACAGAGGTGTACATAGAACATAGACTGGAAATGATGACACATTATGTCAACACTGTGACGCAAGTACTGTACAGCCATGTAGACAATGCCATAGATGCTAATGCCAATGTGCTTACAGGCAATAATGTAGTATGTGTTGTGCTTGCAGGTACAGCACAGAGGTGTACATAGAACATCGACTGGAAGTGATGACACTTCATGCCAACACTGTGACACATGTACTGTACAGCCATGTAGACTATGCCATTGATGCTAGTGGCAGTGTGCTTACAGGCAATAATGTCATGCTTGCAGGTACAGCACAGAGGTGTACATAGAACATCGTCTGGAATTGATGACACATCATGCCAACACTGTGACACATGTACTGTACTGCCATGTAGACTATGCCATAGATGCTAGTGGCTATGTGCTTACAGGCAATAAAGTCGTGTGTGTTGTGCTTGCAGGTACAGCACAGAGGTGTACATAGAATATCGTCTGGAAGTGATGTCATGTCATGAGAAAACTGTGACACATGTACTGTACAGTAGTGTAGACTATGATATAGATGCTAGTGGCAATAAGCTTACAGGCAATAATGTCGTGTGTGTTGTGCTTGCAGGTACAGCACAGAGGTGCACATAGAACATCAACTGGAAGTGATGACACATCATGTCAACACTGTGACACATGTACTGTACAGCCATGTAGACTATGATATAGATGCTAATGGCAATGTGCTTACAGGCAATAATATCGTGTGTGTGGTGCTTGCAGGTACAGCGCAGAAGTGTACATATAACATCGTCTGGAAGTGATGACACGTCATGTCAGCACTGTGACACATGTACTGTACAGCCATGTAAACAATGCGATAGATGTTAGTGCCAATGTGCTTACAGGCAATAATGTCGTGTATGTTGTGCATGCAGGTACAGCACAGTGGTGTACATAGAACATCGTCTGGAAGTGATGTTATGTCATTCCAACACTGTGACACATGTACTGTACAGCCATGTATACAATGCCATAGATGTTAGTGCCAATGTGCTTACAGGTAATAATGTCGTGTGTGTTGTGCTTGCAGGTACAGCACAGAGGTGTACATAGAACATTCGGCTGGAAGTGATGACACATCATGCCAACACTGTGACACATTTACTCTACAGACATGTAGACTATGATATAGATGTTAATGGCAATGTGCTTACAGGCAATAATGGCGTGTGTGTGGTGCTTGCAGGTACAGCGCAGAAGTGTACATATAACATCGTCAGGAAGTGAAGACACGTCATGCCATCACTGTGACACATTTACTCTACAGACATGTAGACTATGATATATATGCTAATGGCAATGTGCTTACAGGCAATAATGGCGTGTGTGTGGTGCTTCCAGGTACAGCACAGAGGTGTACATATAACAGCGGCTGGAAGTGATGACACGTCATGCCAACACTGTGACACATTTACTCTACAGACATGTAGACTATGATATATATGCTAATGGCAATGTGCTTACAGGCAATAATGGCGTGTGTGTGGTGCTTGCAGGTACAGCACAGAGGTGTACATATAACATCGTCTGGAAGTGATGACACGTCATGCCAACACTGTGACACATTTACTCTACAGACATGTAGACTATGATATAGATGCTAATGGCAATGTGCATACAGGCATTAATGTCGTGTGTGTGGTGCTGGCAGGTACAGCGCAGAAGTGTACTTATAACATCGTCAGGAAGTGATGACACATCATGCCAACACTGTGACACATTTGCTCTACAGACATGTAGACTATCATATAGATGCTAATGGCAATGTACATACAGGCAATAATGTCGTGTGTGTGGTGCTTGCAGGTACAGCACAGAGGTGTACATACAACATCGTCTGGAAGTTATGTCATGTCATGCCAATACTGTGACACATTTACTATACAGCCATGTATAAAATGCCATAGATGCTAGTGGCATTGTATTTTTAGGCAATAATGTCGTGTGTGTTGTGCTTGCAGATACAACACATAGGTGTACGTAGAACATCGTCTGGAAGTGATGACACGTCATGCCAACACTTTGATACATGTACTATACTGCCATGTAGACTATGCCATAGATGCTAGTTGCAATGTGCTTACAGGCAATAATGTCGTGTATGTTGGGCTTGCAGATATAGCACAGAGGTGTACATAGAACATCGTCAAGAAATGATGTCATGTCATGCCAACACTGTGACACATATACTGTACTGCCATGTAGACTATGCCATACATGCTAATGGCAATGTGCCTAAAGGCAATAATGTCGTGCTTGTAGGTACAGGACAGAGGTGTATATAGAACAAGGTCTGGAAGTGATGACACGTCATGCCAACACTGTGACACATGTACTGTACTGCCATGTAGACTACGCCATAGATGCTAGTGGCAATGTGCTTAAAGGCAATAATGTTGTGCTTGTAGGTACAGGACATAGGTGTACATAGAACATATTCTGGAAGTTATGTCATGTCATGCTAACACTGTGACACATGTACTGTACAGCCATGTAGACTATGCAATAGATGCTAGTGGCAATGTGCTTACAGGCAATAATGTCGTGTGTGTTGTGCTTGCAGATATAGCACAGAGGTGTACATAGAACATCGTCTGGAAGTGATGACACGTCATGCCAACACTTTGATACATGTACTATAATGCCATGTAGACTATGCCATAGATGCTAGTTGCAATGTGCTTACAGGCAATAATGTCGTGTGTGTTGTGCTTGCAGATATAGCACAGAGGTGTACATAGAACATCGTCTAGAAATGATGTCATGACATGCCAACACTGTGACACATATACTGTACTGCCATGTAGACTATGCCATACATGCTAATGGCAATGTGCCTAAAGGCAATAATGTCGTGCTTATAGGTACAGGACAGAGGTGTATATAGAACAAGGTCTGGAAGTGATGACACGTCATGCCAACACTGTGACACATGTACTGTACTGCCATGTAGACTATGCCATAGATGCTAGTTGCAAAGTGCTTAAAGGCAATAATGTTGTGCTTGTAGGTACAGGACATAGGTGTACATAGAACATATTCTGGAAGTGATGTCATGTCATGCCAACACTGTGACAATTGTACTGTACTGCCATGTAGACTATGCCATAGATGCTAGTGGCAATGTGCTTAAAGGCAATAATGTTGTGCTTGTAGGTACAGGACATAGGTGTACATCGAACATATTCTGGAAGTGATGTCATGTCATGCCAACACTGTGACACATGTACTGTACTGCCATGTAGACTATGCCATAGATGCTAGTGGCAATGTGCGTACAGGCAATAATGTTGTGCTTGTAGGTACAGGACATAGGTGTACATCGAACATATTCTGGAAGTGATGTCATGTCATGCCAACACTGTGACACATGTACTGTACAGCCATGTAGACTATACCATAGATGCTAGTTGCAATGTGCGTACAGGCAATAATGTCGTGTGTATGGTGCTTGCAGGTACAGCACAGAGGTGTACATAGAACATCGTCTAGAAGTGATGTCATGTCATGCCAACACTGTGACACATGTACTGTACTGCCATGTAGACTATGCAATAGATGCTAGTGCCAACGTGCTTGCATGCAATAATTATGTGCTTGCAGGTACAGCTCAGAGTTGTGCATAGAAAATCGTCTGGAAGTGACGTCAAGTCTTGCCAATACTGTGACATATGTACTGTACAGCCATGTAGACTATGCCATAGATGCTAGTTGCAATGTGCTTACAGACAATTATGTCGTGTGTGTCGTGCTTGCATTTACAGCACAGAGGTGTTCATAGAACATCTTCTGGAAGTGATGACATGTCATGCTAACACTGTGACACATGTACTGTACCAGCCATGTAGACTATGCCATAGATGCTTGTGGCATTGTGCTTACGGACGTTTATGTCGTGTGTGTGGTTCTTGCAGGTACAGCACAGAGGTGTACGTAGAACTTCGTCTGGAAGTGATGACACGTCATGCCAACACTGTGACACCTGTACTGTACAGCCATGTAGACTATGCCTTAGATGCTTGTGGCAATGTGCTTACATACAATTATATCGTGTTTGTGGTACTTGCAGGTACAGCACAGAGGTGTACGTAAAACATCGTCTGGAAGTGATGTCAACTCATGCCAACACTGTGACACATGTACTGTACAGCCATGTAGACTATGCCATAGATGCTTGTGGCATTGTGCTAACAAACAATTATGTCGTGTGTGTGGTGCTTGTATTTACAGCACAGATGTGTACACAGAACTTTGTCAGGAAGTTTTGTCATGTCATGCTAACACTGTGACACATGTACTGTACAGCCATGTAGACTATGCCATAGATACTTGTGGCAATGTGCTTACAGACTATTATATCGTGTGTGTGGTGCTTGCAGGTACAGCACAGAGGTGGACCTTGAACATTGTCTGGAAGTGATGACATGTCATGCTAACACTGTGACACATGTACTGTACAGCCATGTAGACTATGCCATAGATACTTGTGGCAATGTGCTAACTGACAATTATGTCGTGTGTGTCGTGCTTGCATGTACAGCACAGAGGTGTACATAGAACATTGTCAGTTTTTTTTTGTCAACTCATGCCAACACAGTTACACATGTACTGTACAGCCATGTAGACTATGCCATAGATGCTTGTGGCAATGTGCTATCAGACAAATATGTCGTGTGTGTCGTGCTTGCAGGTACAGCACAGAGGTGTACATAGAACTTTGTCAGTTTTGTTTTGTCAACTCATGCCAACACTGTTACACATGTACTGTACAGCCATGTTGACTATGCCATAGATGCTTGTGGCAATGTGCTAACAGACTGAACCCCTAACTAGTTGAAAGGTGTTTCAAAATTGAGACACATGTAACATTTACAAATTACCACAAAACAATACTTTTATTTGTGAGAGACAGTTCTGACATAACTAACTACGTAAACAAGTATATCTCTTGTTATCAAAAAATGAACTTTCAATATCATCATTGAATACTAACATACAACACAATTTTCAAATAATCAAATTTAACATTAGATACACGCAAATCGTATTTGCATACAAAATGATTGAGTTTAGGGTCTCTCCCTAACAAGCAATACAATTTTCAAATTACTCATTTTAACTATTGAATTACGCAAATTGTAATCGTGTACAAAATGATAGTTGAGTAAGTTCTCTCCAAAACGTACTAAACAATTTTCAAAGGTCACTAAAGACTTAATATGAAATTATGAGTCACGTCCGCGGGCTCCATCAGTCCCCAATTTTACAGGAGCACGCGTACTTACACCATAACATGAGATCACGTCCGCCTCCGAACAGAAACAGAAAAAGACAAGAGGCTAGAGAAGGACTGGCCACATGCTACAACGACTCACCTGGCCA
>PNEQ01057448.1:0-16194 GCA_003012365.1 Medauroidea extradentata
ACATTCCTGCAGAGATATGGTGTGCTCGTCACACAGACTAGAGACATACTATGGGAGGTTATAGTAGAAAGGACAAGGAGGGAACTATCGAGCAACATTCCTGCAGAGATATGGCGTGCTCGTCACACAGGCTGGAGGCATACTAGGTGAGGATATAGTAGAGAGGACAAGGATTGAACTATCGAGCAACACTCCTGCAGAGATATGGTGTGCTCGTCACACAGACTAGAGACATACTAGGGGAGTACATAGAAGATAGGACAATAAGGTAGCATCCTCTACAAAGGCGTATGTTGGAAGGGACGCCGGTGTTGCTGGAAATGTTTTCTCAGGAATTAGTGAAAACACAGTAAGGAGGGGATGGGGGGGTCTACAGAACACAACTATAGCATCGAGTGAAAGACAACCTATAGGCCTATACACAACTGATAACTTTAACATTGACTTTACGTTTCTGTTACTTAATGTATTTCGCCAATACACAATACAAATGTAAAGTTAAAGTAGCGGCAGTTGAAAAAACTATTGGAAATATGTTTTTCAAATCGGAAATTTTGTGATATTAATAATTATGTATTTACCATAACAGCATATCATGTAGATATTAAAATAAAAAGAACAATTACTAATATTTCTAATTTATTATAATATTTTTCAGAACATAAGAAATGGCATCTATTTATGCAACTTAAAGTTTATTTACAAATATTTCTCCAAGGCTACTTACCATGTCTTTCGAGTACATTTAAGAAAAACATGTTACTTTTTCACGAAATCCCAATACTGACGGACAAAACTGTACTCAGAAGTAAACTTGTTTCGTTCTAGCATACATAATCAGCTGGTTCATTGCGCACGTCCATCTTGACTTTGACTTTAGGTTTCATTTTATCGGAAACGTACAGTCAATGCTGACTGACTTCAGCTTCGACGTCGCCATTGTGTAAAACTCCATACCGTAAAGTCAAATGTTAATGTCAAATGCTTAAGTTTTCAATTGTACATAGGGCTTATGTCCAGATACGTTCCTGTTGTCGGTTTGCTTTTGTTACACGAAGAAGAGAAGTGACAGTAGCAATTAGTGTATGAGCGAGACAACACTTTAGAGGAAAATACCCTTAACTCGAACATAAAGATACGACTTACATATTTTGTTAATTTGATATCGCTAATTGCGAATATCGAGATGCGGACATCAAAATCGGTAGTTTTATGTCACAAAATGGCATCAAAAGATGGTTGGATCGTCTCGCTCTTAAGTGAATGCTGACCATTTCCTATATCAAAATTTTTATTCCTTTTTAAACAGCATTTTATTCCACGTGAATACAGGAATTTTAAAAAAAATCAATAGTTAAGCAGGATTTTCATTATATTATGTTACGTTAAAGTAAATGAGCTCGTAACCGAATTAATCGGAAATAGGAGGAATTTCATTTTTATGTACATCAGAATTGTAACGCGAATACAAAAAATTATAAAACTGTGATTCACCAAGTGTTTTTAACACTTCGTGAGTTAGAGTAAAATGTTATTTGCAAGAGTAATATATAAGGAACAAAGTTGTATGTTGAAGCAAGAGCACGAAGGAACGAGAGAGCGAAGATTGAAGCACACTGAGACACGTCGCGCAGACGCAGTTTCTCCCGAGAAGTCAGGGAAGCGTTGTAGCGAGCTTTCCGCGAGGCGCGGCGCGACCGAATGTGCGAGGACAGGCAGAAGCAACAGCCCGAACGTACTCTATCGTGAGTATTCGTACAACTTCGGTTATCCGCGGCACACGCCCCGCACATTGCTGTTGTTTTAGTTGGCAGCAAGTTGTCAGTGTAGTTTGTGGCGTGTGCACGTGTGCAAACTAAAATGAACGACGAGGCGCTAACTGTGCGGGTACTAGAGTACAAATGTTTGTACGACCTATCAGATGCAGCATATCACGACCAGTTAAAGCGAGAACATGTGTGGCAAGACATAGGAGGGAAACTATGAGTAGATGGTATGTAAATAGTATTATGTTATGGTTAGAGTCTCAGTGTTATTTCTGACTGAAATAAGTAGCAACAGACGTGTTCACAATTGATATTTGAACCAAATATTTACATGTATAAAAGCGTTGTTTTTCCTCACCGAATTACTTTTGTTTGCTAAACTACAGCCCCTGCAGAAGAACTGACGTATCTAGTAAACTTGTCACGGACCAACAGATTTGACCCAGCAAATGAACCACCCATGTCATTCAGATTACCTAACATTCCATTACAATCACTCGTTTCCTTCTCAGCAAATTCGTTAAATAAAGTAATGGAATCGTCTCTCAAAAGTTATGGAGACAGCATGTTGCTAGCACAACCTTTGTAAGATGATCTGGTGTGATTTGTAACCTTCTCTGAAAAATACGAAACTTCTTCACCAAAATACCAAAGCGTCATCAGAAGTGTTCCTAGCTCTAATCAAACTGTAGTTAAAGGATTTTTTTTTTCTTTATTTCCACGCACTTCCTCGCCCGGATAAGGTCGCATTAAGCCGATGAAGAGGGAAAGCTTCGTCAAATACGATGACATACGTCAAAGTTTCTTGAGTCCGAAGCAATGTCTGCAGGAAAATGTACTTCATTTCGTAGAAACCTTCTGCCAAACTTAGAGTTAGAAAATTCACCAGCGTCACAATTTTTGCCATAAGCACCAAAATCCACTGCAGCAAAATTACAGCGTGTATTAACAATGGCCAGAAGAATAATGCCAAAACATTTTTTACAGTTAAAAAACAACGAACCACTATTAGCAAGTTTGTCACAGACTACATGTTTTCCATTCATTGCTGCCGCACAATTAGGAAAATTCAAAATTATCTAAATTCTTCTTCATTTTTTTCTACTTGGTTTTGTCAAGCTCAGGCATTACAATGGGTTGCAATATCTTCCAAATAGCGTCACATGTTTCGTACACTATAGATCTGACGCTCACTTCGCCTAGTCGGTAGCTGAAGGCTATCTTCGTAAATGTATCTCCGGTCCTAAGAAACCTGTAATACAATACAATAAAGGTAAAATTCAGTCACTCAGCAGACCTCACAGTTTTTTCAAGTCAAAGTGCCAAGCAAGTGCTGCAGTCCGGTGTTCTAAGTGCCATGCAGTCTGGATAGAATGTATTACATGTGCTATTGTCAGCATCTATGACATTGCGTCAAAAACGTTTGTATGACTACAAAGGGAATAATTTTTAAACAAATCTTCGGTAGCCACCGTCGTGGGCAATTATCTATTTTTGTGTTTGGTGTCCGAGGCTGCAACAACGTTCTACTGCCGTTAGAATTTTTGTAATTGTGACTGGAAGTGTTTTGGTTTCTTTAAATTATGTTTTGTATGTAAATATATTTGCACTCACTCTAATAATCGGATATACTTATAATCTATTCATTATTCATCGCTGATTATATGACAATCACAATGGCACATCGACCCAACTATCACTTCATATGGCACATACAATTTTATACTTTTATTACCTTTCTTCCCCCATGGCATTGGTATTATGGTAATAATCTACTATACAACTTACTTATGTAACTCTGCAGAATCTTCTTTCATACTGTGACAGTACTGTGGGAAGTATTAACAGAGGCAAAAGGTTTTTTGCTACTAGTGTAAAATTTTTAAAAAAGCACTTAGAATGTTTGACATTTCCATTCTTCATATATTTTAGACAGATAACGTTAAGGGCTTTTGTCCTGTAAACCTTTATTATTTAATATTTGTGCCAAACGATGTTCTAATGTTACAAATGTTCTGCAAAAGCAATCGGTCAATTTTTTTTTACTTCCAAATTGTATGCTATATTGTGTGTACTAGTTGAAAAGTGTTAAATATACAATAAATAGTGGATAGGCGTAATATATTCCAATTTTTTTTCAAGGACACAGAGCAATAACAGGTGGAAGGCATTAAGATAATGCGATCGCAAAGTTTAAAGAAGAGGGAGACAAAGAGCGGACAAGCAAGCAAGAGCACGAAACCTAGGATACTGGATTCACAAATGTATTTCATTAAGCCATTTATCAATAATACGAGGGACCAAACAAATAACATGGAACCATTGTCGCCAAACTGAAGTGAGTCCACAATGCAAGGCGACACTAACAATACAAGCGAACTTAGTTTGGAAGCTTCGACATCCAGCGTTCATAGAAATATTTCGCACTAACGACCACTTCATTAACAAACTCGCGAGCTATTGAAAGATTCCCTTGATTACAAAATATCAAAATATAACACACGACCTAAACAAATACTTCCAAGGTGTTGAGGCAATGGTCAGAACGTTTCCTCCTAGCCTTCAAATACACATTAAATTCAAAATTTCTACCGTTGTTCATAACGCTGAATATGAGGCAATGAGGATGCAGACTACCGGTAACAACTATTCTTCTCTTTCATTTCATAATATACAGATGTAACGAACCAACAGTGTCCACTACAAACGAACACTGTTGCCCCTCCTAATACTTCACCTGGTTTTGACATAAGGCAACAAACTTCGCCTCAAAATCATTTCACCCTTTACTCTACCTATGATGTTCTCGATCCACAATCACCTAACACAACCATCGGGCACACTTCTGACCCTGAAAGTAATGACTCAGTCACTCGGAGAAAAGATGACCACAACGCTGACAGTGATACTTTCGAGCTGGTTTTTTTTTACCCACAGGAACACTTTACTTCGTTCGTGTCGAATGAATGTGGTTATTTGTTATTTTTTAAAAATTAACAATTTGATTATATATTCAATAAATATACGTAATATTGTCAATTTGAAATATAATATTTGTCAATATGAGTCTATATATGAGATCTGTAAACTTTGACAAGAATAAACATAAAATACTGGTAGATACAGTGAACCATAATTTACTAACCTCAGGCAGACAGCAAGCCTTTCCTCACGTGTACAGCTCGACGGAATGTATTATTATGACGTCGTATTTCAGGCACCAACAAGTTAAGCAACTCGTAAATCCCTTCTGACGACATACGAAGGTATTGGTGAAGTAGGTCTGGGAACAAGTAATGGAACTCTCGGCGTTGACTTCGTTTCTTTGTTGGTGTCATGCAACCAAGTCCTTCTTCTTAGCTCTTCTTCTGCTCTTGCGAGAAAAGTCAGGACAAAGTACTCGTCTTCTGAACTACTTGAACTCATTGTTTCGACAACAACGGCAGATCTGGCAATATTGGTGCATGTAGATGGGTTTGCGCGCACATTTCACTTCTCTTCAAGCTGGCACGGCGCGTCTCAGTCTGCGACAACCTTAAAACATATCATTACAACTTTGCAGTCACCTAACTGCTTTCCAAAATTTTGTTTATGATCGCTGTCTAGCAACCCACAATAACAGTTTTTCGATTGTTTACCAAAACTACAGCTGAAGATATTCGGTTCACTAAAAAAAAAATTTTAAACAAAACTCAAAGATAAAACTGTAGCTCTAGCATCGCATGTTTCCCTTTTCACTCGGCTGGCTTTCATTGCACAAGACTAACTTGAGAAATGTATTGCCATATCAAATAGGTTCACTGCCAAGGGCCCTTTCTGATGCGAATGGTTACCCACGAACATCGGACAAAAGTAAGCTCATTAGGATTTTAGTAAAGAATATCCCATCTTAAAACGACCATCCTATTTGTTGTGCATCTGTTATTGATGGCATGTATCTGTTAAAAAAAAACATCTAGTGGTGAAACCTTTGGAAAAGTAGCAGAGATGATCCTGAACCGTTTGTCAAGTTGCTTAAGCTCTCAAATATTTGTAGTTTTCGATGAATACCAAGAAAACTAAATAAAAACTATCCAAAGAATAAAGAGATACCAAGAATTTTGTGAGGAAGCTCTCTTAAGGGATATTACATGGGAGTTTGAGGTGAAATTGTGGAGCAATTTCCTCTCTACTGAACATAACAAAGTAAGAGTTGCTGTTATCCTATGAGAAGCTTGGCAGTCGCCCTAACTACGAGGTTCGTTGAAAGGGAAGAAACTATTCTTATCAGTTGAAGGGAAATGAACAAGAATAACAAGTGAAGATACGACATAGGTATCAGAGTTGGAATGTTATCACGAAGAGGCCGACACTGCTATGATACTGCATGCTTCTTACCTGAGCGAGAAGAACTGTAGTGGAGTTATCAATGCACACGATGCTGATGTATTTATTTTGTTACTATCGTGTTGCAAGGTGATTAAAGCGCAACTTTTCATTAGAATGGCCCAAGGATAAACGAGAGACTGGTGAAACTATCACACATTTACTAAAGTTGTGCAAAGGAACTCCCAGGAAATATCGTCGGAGAAGTTTATTTTTCAGTTTTATTAGGTTTTCACGCATTTACTGGCTACGTACGACACCTCTGCATTTTATATAAAAGGCAAAAGATCACTTCTTAAATATTTAAGGCCAAATGCTTTATACGTTTCTGCTTTCAAAGAATTAGGACAATTAAGATAGTAAGTGAAAGGCTATTTTGAGTTGTTGAGACATTTTTGTGTGGAATGTATGGAAAACGTTTAACACAGGAAAACACTTTACATTACCAATTCTTTGCCGCAAAACTAGCATTCACTTCAATAGGGAAAAAACTGTCGAAACAGAACTTAGCCTATTCCACCTTGTCAATCAATTTTTGACTTCATGTTCAGAGGGCAAACTACCAGACTGCAGTTTGGCGAAGAACACTGGACCAGAAAATTTGTGCCCCGTTACCCGAAGGACAAGGATGGGAATAAGATGCTAATTGTTGCATTAACATGAAATGGTTCCAAACTCAACCAGTACCAGAAGAAGTGCTGGAATTTGCTAATTGCAAACGTAAGTATTGATAAAAGGAAGCCTGCTCGTGCGAAAGTCAAACCAAAGATGTGCAGAACCATGCAAATTGTAGCAAAGAAAGCATTAATTCTGAAGTAGAAGATAATCCAGCTGGAGTCACCACAAAACGTCTCAAGCGAAGAAAATTCACCACAACAAAGTTTCAAATAAAAGGTAAGACAACCTTACTTGCTTTAGAGTTGCGTTATGTATTGTTGTCTGTAATTTTAAAATGTTAAGGGGAATTAGCACTTCCGCACGATATAACTACCAACTAATCATCACATCAACAACTTTTCAGTGAGTGTACATATTTTTTATAATTTCACTCTCAGAATTAGAATTAACAAGATCATTTTCATGAATATGTTCACTACATGTATATATTTTTTTATTTTTTACTGAAAGATAATTGAGGATACATTTGGTATTATATTCGGGTAAACTCCATATAATTAAGGCACTGAATATTTATTAACATAAACGGGTCTTAGAAACTGCTATTTAAAACTTGAAATGGAAAACATTTTGGTGTCTTTAGGAAACTAGGAATAAGTTAATGTAATTTGGTAATTATGATGTCAGTGCATTTCATTCTCCTCAACTGCATAAACTTGTATTGTTACGTTAACACCGCATTATTTTTGCATGCTGGGATGTGTCTAGTAGAGGTAAAATAATGAAATACCTTAAATAACCCAGCATAACCTAATGTAACTTTACCTAAAATAATCGAACATAAGAATTTTTACGTAGAAATACTTCTACTAACATTTGTATAAATATTTTAAATTAGAAAACTATACCTCTAAACTCGTTAGTTTGGCCAGTACACGAAGGGTAGCTATTTTTAGTGTTTACCTTGCTTTGTTATAGAATGTTTGCGGTAACCTGTGTAGCGTTAACCAAGCAACGATAAGCATGATAATAAAGGCAAAAATATATAACCAAGTTAAACTCAAATTTACGTAATCCATAAAACATTTAAAAAGCTGCAAAATTAAATATCAATTTCCCACCCAAACGACGAACGAAGGATTAACAAACAGGTTAGGAACTATTTGGACCAAAACCTATCATGGAAGAGAGAGGGACTCGGTTCACGAAGCCCGCAGACTTCCACACAGTAGCGACCCCTCTCGCCGCACCACCAGATACTCAGCCTCTTCACGGCTCCTTGAGTCCTGAAATCTCAATACTTCTTCTAACAGTAAGGCAGTGCCCAAACCCCTTGGCATCCTTACTCCTCTGGCGGCGCCCTGCTTGCCCCAGACACGAAGACACACCGCTAGTGGCCAACCCCATGCCACAGCGAAACACTCCAAAAACCTCACAACGACTTCATCTTCTTCATAAACAACAGCTTCAACTTCAACATCTTTACCACAAGTACACACAGTTGGTGTACTATCACCATGAAAATGGGGCGGGCGTAATAACATCTTCACGACGACGACAGTTCACCCCACCATATCCCACAGGAACCTTCTGCACCTTTCTGCCCTTTTCTGAACAAGTTGGTCTAAACAGTCCAACACTTCAAAAATTTCATTACTGATGAAAATTTCCATCTAGGCCTCAACAAATTGCTTCGTGCAGCAAACAACTGGCTAAAAAGTTCAGTCTAGCCAACATCTTCATAAACAAAACAAATGCTGGCATCCAACTGCATCTTCCATTGACGAAGTGGACTTCCGAACCAAAAAGGTAAGGGTAAGGATGCCCCAGGCAAACCTCCCATAGACAACTCCCTATCAGAAAATAAATTACCTATATCCCATTTCTTTTATCTGAAATGGATCTAAAGAAATTAAATAAAAAGAAAAACCAAAAACCTTTCCAATGTTTTAAAGAAAATTATGTCCAATATTTCAAATAGAATATTTCCAATATTTTAAATAGGCCACTAGAATAACGAATACCAACAGGAAACTGCCGCGTGGCAAATATAAACAACCCATTTACTCGCAACAGTGATTAAAGAAATAAAATTTGAAAAACAAACACATTTCTGACAAAGTAATACTTCGTTAAAATTCAGATTAACACATTACAAAAAAAAAAAATTCAAATCTATCATCAATGCTCAAGAATTATCATATCTGACATTCAGTTATAGTGAATTTTAACTTTTTACAGTTATTTTACTTTCGAAATTATTAATCTTTTTCATAACTAAAACATTTATTTGAAAGTTTTAAAAGATCTTAAACTTATTATGACTGTTACGTTTACATGACCAAAAAATTCAATTAACTCTAACACTTTGTTGCTAACAAAACAATACACTCAACCTCTAAAATTCTACAAATCATGCAAATCACGAATTCTGAAATCCTACAAAAGTCATATCTGATTCGCCACACAAATTAACAACTTTAAAAGAAAAGTTCTCAATAAATTATAAATCAGAACTTACAATTAATACAAAACTTAAACTGAAAATTTCCCCTTTTGGACAATGCATTAGTAATTACAAAATTGTCCTGAGATCACCTATACCATCCTGAAATATAAATTGATTTATACAATCCTAATACAATTGAAATATAAACATTACATTACATTAAAAGATTTATCTCCTTCACTGGACATCAAGCTGAAAAGTCATACAGAAAATAAATATTATTATTGTTACAAATCCCTTTTTAAACAAATTAACTGTCTGTTTTCCACTTAGCTTTTTAATTTTTCCTTTTCCCTCGATGAGACGATTAGAACTGTAGAAGTAGTTCCCTATCTGCTGTCCACTTGAATTTTCATTCATCTTACACAGGATACTGGATCTTCATTTCGGCATACTGGGTACTCTATCCTTCCTCAAAGGTGCCCCATCACTCGAATCTGTAACATCCTTGTCCAAAATTTCATTAAAATAACTGTAAATTTTAATTTACACAACAAATAAACATATACAAAATATTTAAGAATTATTTCATCAACTTGCAATTAAATTAAAAAACTAAACAATAAAACAAAAATATTAATTTTCTTAGGTCTATCAGAGCCACATTCACACAGTGAAAACAAAAATTATAACAACTCAAAAACAATTTAGTGAAGACACAGAGTGCAATACAAATTTGTCCACCAGGGTCCGATCTGCAACTCTAAAACCTCACCAAAACACCAAGCCATCAGACACGTTCACTCACTTAGATCAACATACTCAGCCTAAAAACAAAAATCTCAATGACCACAACTTCCTAAACTCATTCCAGAGTAGGCTTTTACCTTAACTTCGACAAAAGTTCTTAAAAATAACCTCAATGACCGCAGTGACAACACCACTTCTTGACAACAATCTAGTACCTCCAACAAGCAACATAACATCACCTCAAGACACAGACGAATATTGCAATTAATATTCTATAGACAAGAAAACACTTAAACAAATAAATAATATCTGCAATAAAAATAAACTACTATAAATATCTACCTAATAGATTTTCAGGCAAAACATAAAAATTTCCATAATCTAAATAACGTACTGTACACTCTTCCACCATGACAAATAAAAAACACAACCAATTTCCTTCTATACTGAAGGTGCCTTAACATGTCTCCACGAGCACTTTTCTGGTGAGAGTCCATTGGCCTCGAGACCATAGTACACTCTTCTCACTCCTGATGCAAGCGTCCCCACATCCAGCCTTCTCCTAGGTTATTAACTTCTCTTCTTCAAACCTCATGTTGGAAATGGTTTCCCCTCCATGGCAGGTGAACACCATCCAACACTCACTCCTTAATAATATACTGGCTGTCCATGGCAGTCCATCAAAATTAAATAAAAATAAATAAAAACAAACACTGCACTGCTTCCTCTTGACTTTTAATGGAAGTCCATGTGTGCACTAATCACTGACTCATAGAACCGACTCACCTTATTCTAGACTTGCAACTATTTAAAAAACCAATTAATTTTACTTTTCTACTGCTTCTACTGCTTTTCTTCCAACCTTAAAACACTAAAAATTTTTATTAATTATCTTAACTTGAACCTACATGAACTTTACTTATAATTTACTCTTAATAATCCTACATTCCTACCACAACAAGTTACCTAGAATACACGTATACAAATACTTTTAGTAAGTCCTATGCCTTCATAACCTCACAAAAATGACAACAAAAACCTTAAACAACGAAGACCAACAAACTTTAACTCTCCACAACACTGAAACTTGGAACCTTAAACAAACACCACGAAAACAACTCAGCGGCACTGTATTATTTCTCATACTTAAATTCTACTTTACTCATTAACACAATTTATGTAATCACCATTGAAACCAAAACTCGTCCTTGTAAACACAATTAACATCATATTACCATACTTAGCTTCTGCTACAACAATGACTGTTCTGCCCCTCTTGCACGCAATAGCTATCCCAATGAACACTAAATAAACAACGTCTTTCACAACCTATACCTTTAAAACTCTGACAGCTTCATCGCTGCAAAAACACATAACTTTCCTCACGAAACATTTATAAAATCACAACAACCCGCAAAACAGAAAACTTAATACCTCACAATAAACGAATATTAAAACCTAACACCTACAACTAAATGTACAACTAATTACATTTAAAAACTTATGTATTATGTCGGGCATGGCAACTGACATAAAATATTTAAACACTGATTGATATCTTTTAAAATCAATAGGCTCGTGTGGCAACCTAAATTATATAAGTTTTTATTTAACATTCACTTTCTATTTACAAATACTATCACTTACTTGAATGCGAATCTAATGTGGCCCATATGGCAAGCTAACTATCAAAAGCAAAAACAATATCATGTTCTACTCTGGTGGCTGTACTGAGGGCGTGGCATCTGGTGCAGGCTTCAGGTCCTCCCAGCAGCAGATCCAACTCCTTGTAGACTTTTAGAGCAGAAGACAAAATATACTCTCCGAATGGCGTGCATTAGAATATAAACTAGGAGAAGGAGTGGAAGGGGAACTTCCCTCAAGAAGTGGTACCACCCAAGGGGAGTGACTAACATGTGAGAAGTTATTGCAGGCACCTCATGATTGGCTATGGACAAAGCCCACGCACTATGCGGCTGTGTCGCAATAACACTGTCGACGAATAAACGAAGCCCGCACTGCAGGAGAATGTCATTAACTCGTGGTAAATGTCAGACCACGAACCGATGTAAATTCTGAAAAGCTGAGGTCTGTGGTTTTGCCACACACTGGGCATGTCGTGCGTCGTGGACTCTTGGCAGGCAAGGCTTGTCGCCTCGAATGAAATAATATTCACATACTAACACACAAGACATTAAGTCTGAATACCCTTGGTTCAATGACAGGCCAGGCCTGGTCATTACAACACTTCCTTCTTTGAAATGATCTTACCTATATAAACAGATCTTTTAAGAAAACAAAGTAAATCCAAGATATGTGGAAGAAGGTATACTTCTCTGAAGCAAAGAAATGTGGAAGAAGCTATGCCTTGATAATACAACCTAAGTATGAAATCAAGAGGGCTCTATAGCGTACACCAATGGATAGTGTCGTCAAATCATTTGAAATTTAATCAAAAGTACCTGTCGAAAAGTCTTCTTTTTCATCTTCATTGTAGTAGCCCATTCTTCACCAGTAATGAGATTGCTTTGTAATCTAATCATAAAATTCCTCAACTTAATATGAGTTGGGTAACTACTAGTTAATTATCTTAAATTAATCTTAACTAAAATAAAAAAAATTAAATTAATACAAAAGGGGTCTAGAACCACGTCAACCTCACTTACAAAATAATTCACGAGAGATATTATCTTGAGTGAGAGCTGAAACAAGACACTAAGAAAAGAACCCTTGACACTATACAACACATATTTCACTTCTTCAATTCATAAGAATTTTTTTTAAGTCGAGTCTCTCCATTGGTGTTTATCATATGCATTATTAAATGTTTATATTGTTGATTATCGTTGATACAATTAAGTATCTAAAAACTTTAACACATCTGTGATCATTGGGAAACATAAGTTATTCATTCATACTAATACAAGATTAATTGGATTTAACAAAATCTTTGAAATTTCACTTTGAATACTACTTATCAACAAGCTTCTATTAAGTGTCACTTCTTTCATAATTGTAAAGCGTAATATAACTTGGTGGGCTAGAATATTGTGAAACATGATACAACACTGTGGGAGGTTTCTCTTTCTTTTAACAACGAAACACCGTATTTGAAAAAACTCGTTGAAACCTTATTTTCCGATCGCTTTGAACCACTGGGTTGTGATGTCATCTCAATATCTCTCCCTTTGCTATGAGACATTGGTATTCCTTCTTTACTATTGATACCTGATGATGAGGCCTCCTCCTTAAGGACAATTTGGGATGGCGTACATCCCTCCTTTGGTCGAGACGATATGGACCCCCCAATGGGTCGAGACGATGTAGACTTCTCTACGGTTCGGCACGATTAAGTGTCCTCCTTGCAGCTGGCTTGGGCCCCCTCCTTGAGGCTGGCCCGGGATGAAGAGGTTAAGGACCCCTCACTGAGGCTGGACCATGATGAAGTGACTCCTTCTCCGAAGCTGACACGAGATGACGTGACCTTCTCCTTGAGGATCCCCCTCCTGGGCTGCGTTATAGGTGGCATCTTCAGCTCACCCCCTCTTCAACCCTGGACTGCTGGGCTCTGTCTCTATTTATCCTCCTTAACGGAACTCCAGGTAGACATCTGGATAACTGGCAACCAACTCGACGATGTATAAGTATTAACAGGGTGATTACTCCTCCAACAATAGTTGTGGATAACACAACTGTAATAGTTTTTGAAAGTTTGAATCAGAGATGTGCTGACTTTTGACAACTTGTAACTTGGACATCAACTGCTGTAACTCTATACTTGTGTCGTTATCATGAATACTCGACAAATAAATTTTAAACTTAGTGACTGTTGACTTAATTAATTTATTTTCTTCATTAGTTAGCAGTGACTGTACTTGAGGAAAATGCACTTTCTTAAAATCGTATTTGACAACTGATATTTTATTACTATGTTGTAACAACTGTAACTTATCACTTAGGATAAGACAACTGCTTACCTGGGGCATGACCCCCTGTGCCGAGATCCACTCCTCAGTCACTTTAGAACCACCTTCGTTATCTGGGAAAATCTTTGTTATTTTAATTCTATTTGGCACAGAATAGATTCAACTAGCGCCATCTACCGATATGATAAACACCGGCGTAAAAACTTTTCCTAATAATACTTCTCTCTTACATGACGAAGGATCATAAGTTGGCAGAGCCAATATCAAATCAACTAGACAATGAGGTACTTTCACAGAAAAAGTCGGGACATTCGCGGGACAAAATATGTTATTTCCTCCCTTGAACTCATTTAAGTGTGCTTCAGACATCAATGCATAAAACTGTCTATTCTCCGAGAGTGCAATATACTTATGACTAGGAATAACCTGTATATATCGATTCAAATTTTCCTCATAGACTGGAAATGGATAAGCTCTGAATATTTTAAAATATCTATTCATCGATTCTAATGGAATCTCAATTATCAATTGAATACTTGTCTCAGTAGCAAGTGCATGTACATTACAAACTTCATAATAATTATAAGTACCATCAATCTCTGAGCCTACGATCAACACTTTGTCTGCTGGTAATTTCAGAGCTATTTCCGTAAGAAACTTTGACAATTTAACAGACGAAAGCAAAGTTGATGGCAATCTACCTGTAGCTATGATATCCAATGACGTCTGTATTCTTTATTTTAGTAACCGCTTGTTTATAAAATTCCAACACAAATTCAACTTCTCTAACTATTTTATTAAGACGCAAAATCTCGCCAAAGTGTATTAGTCTACTTTCGAAACTTTTAGCGAACGTTCTTAACTCTTCATTTATTAGTTCTGTTAATAACATTATAGCTGTTGCACAGCTTCTTATCTTTGTATCTAAGCCCTTCATAAGAGTGAACTGATGTTCTACAACATGTATAAGGTTTTCCTGTCTTTCCGCTAGTCCCTTAGTAATCTAATGGATATGCTTATAATCTTCATTAGTCATAGTCCCGAATAAAAATAAAATATCTCCTCCTACATTTATTTATCCTCTTTTCTCTCGTGTGGAAGATCTCGGTAATATCAACAACAACTGATTTATCTCCTCATTTAATTATACTGCTAACTCTTCAATCACATAAATCTCATCAAACGAATGTCTTATCGGTGTATCATGATCCTTCAAATTTCTTATGTATACTACGGGAATATCTCTACCACTGATCGAACTAAGTCGCCCTATGAAGTCTTCAATAACTCTATATAATTCATCGACAGGAAGTTCTAGCACAATCGTCCACTTGTCGCCAGTTAACAGTACATTATTCTCCTGTAGTATTATCATGCCAACTCCTTTGGTGTGATCTGCAATGCAAACAGCATTCCTACTTGATCAGCTATCTCTCATATATAACATTTTCGCAATAATAACCCTACAACAAATCTCAACAATTTATTTTCATCATTTTCTACAGTTCATCTGTTCAACTATATCTCATGTGCATCTTCGCAATATATCCCTACAACAGAATTCAACTAATTACTTTCATCATTATCTACCACTTCTTCTCCTTGAGACGAGTTTCCTACTCTTGAGCACAATCTTTATTTACTTCTATTTTCACCTAAGGTTTCTCTTACCTTATTTCTTGATACCTAGAGGGTTCCCAAATACTCGTATCACCTATATTATCATCGTTGTCTGAGTCTAGACTCTCATCACTATCTCTTTCTATGGGGATCTCTTCAACTTCACCTATATCTATATCATCTATAGTTTCATCAACATCTACTGTCATTGTGCGTGATAAAGGACCGATATCACTTTCACTTTCTCTAATGTTTTCCCCACTCGACTCACTTGAGTCATTTGTTTCGCTATACTCTTTGTTACTTTTATCTCTATTACACGCCTTGCTCTTAGGCTTCTGAATATCATCATTACTCTTGACACATGTATTTTTAACCTCGAAACTATTTTCAACATCTTTCGCTAACTTTAACCTGTCGCAGTGTACAATAACTTTTATCTAACATTAATTCGTAAGTAACATTACTTAATTTTCTCAACACCTTGTATGGTCCGGACAAATATTTATGAAACTTCGATATTACACCCTTCTATACACTAGGAGTATGCAAGTACATGATCATTTTCTTATATAGAAGGGAACTGAGCCTTTTTATCATAGTTTCTCCGCTGTTTTTCTGCAGATATTTTATTTCTTTCTATCGCAACACGACATGATTCACATAATTTCTTACTACATATCCTGACATGGTTTCTTAC
>PNEQ01057449.1:0-16193 GCA_003012365.1 Medauroidea extradentata
TTGCCATCCATTTTAACTTCAGTATTGATTGTGAGGGGTCTGTGGGATCCTATGATAGGCCAGTATAAAAACAGTAGAAAATATGACTATTACTAATATTATCACAGAGGTATCGTGTCTGGTATCGTTTTAACCTGTGGAATGTCACAGACTCGAATATGCTAGTAACATTAAGATAATTTTATGTATAATGATTATAAGTTATAAGGGTGATAATTGCCCGCCGCTCTGGCGACAATAGAGCAGTTGATGAGTGGGCCGTACCACATGCTGTCCGAGAAGGGGGGCGCCCGACCTCCCCCTATCACCGTGCCATACAATCCTCTCTCTTTCTCTCTCGCCTACACATTTCTTCTCCTTTCCCCCTCCCGCAACAGACCCCGTGTAATGTACGTAATTTGAACTATAATTATATTAATTGAAGATAGCAAGTAGTAATTAGGCTAAGTGTTTTATTTGTAATTGCTGTGAGAATGTGCCCATTTTTAATTTGATTTAAAATAAATATGCAGGCTTTCACAAGGGACGCATGCAATGTTCGGGCCAGGGCTTCGCTCTGATTGGTCGGGGCGGGAAGGGGATGCCGCCCAGGAGAGCAAAGATGGGAGACGAGAGGCACTAAGAGAAAAGTCGCCAGAGAGACGCAATGGAGTCTTAAGACGAGCAGGGTGTGTGTGAGCTTCGGAGGACAGGTGTCAGGATCTTCGTCGTTGGGTTTGTAAGGACGGTGGACAGCGAGCTCAGGATCACTGGAGTGTGGACTTTTCGGGTGATCGCAGCCGGTACCTGAAACATAATTAACGGCCTGACCGATCAAAAGCCGCCGGAGGAAGCGCCTATTCTTTTCGTCGAAAGAAACTATAAGTATCTACCTCTCATGACGCAACCCGTAGTGCGTGAGACCCTTAGGCATATTTGAAAGGAAACTCCTCTGGTTTTTTTTTCAATTAGAGCTAGCCGGGCATACTACAACATTACTTAATACGAACCCAATCACCCAATATTAATCACGTAAGAGACAGAGCATTGACACCTCTTATTATAACCAAACGCGGGTCACGAACACCATCGCAGGACGTGGCAACCTTCGTCGAAAATTTTAAGGAAACATTTTCCTTCCACCAGGGGCCTATTAATTTATTACATTTAAAAAATGTTTATTAAATTACAGTAATCAAATTAACTACATAAATGGTATATTTTATAGGCTTTCGTGAAGTGGTCTTGCATTCCGGTTTCGTGAAATACCATCCACCAGACTTACTTAAAAATATGACGTAGGTAAAGTGTAAGTCTATAATAGTTATTAAATACACACATACATATATGTGTATATGTATATGCATATATATATATATATATATATATATATATATATATATATATATATATATATATATATATATATATATATATATATATATATATATATATATATATATATATATATATATATATATATATATATATATATATATATATATATATATATATATATATATATATATATATATATATATATATATATATATATAGAGGGTGTAAGGAAATTAATAGCCCAAACTCCGGGAGGTGATTCCTCATGAAAAATGACGTCGACATTATGTCGGACACTTTTTAAAAAAAGTGAATATTAAGGGCGGAATAAGCCCTTGAAAATCGAGTTTGAAAATCGCTTTTTTTAAATTAAAAAACGGTTAAGAGTTAAATTATGATACTTTGAGAGGTGTTACATATTACTGATATCTTAAACGTGTAAAAGTTTCAGCCTTCTAACCGTCCGCTTTAATGAAAATAATAGGGGTTGCCTCCCTTTTATCGCATAAAATTACGTTGGCGTTACAGTTTGTGAACATTACATGTTGTCTTATTGGGCTGTACACCGTAGGAACAAAAGAGTTCCTCTTGTAGCAAATGCCTAGACTGCACCGTTTATCAGAAAATGAACACAATTGATCTGTACCTGGTATGTAGGCAAAATGTGCTACATCCGCTAAGAAACGGATTTGTACTATGCTCTCTGGAAAATTCAACCTGTGATGCAGTTGTTGAAGCATGTCGCAAAATGCAGTTACATAAACGTAAAAACAAAAGCATGCCCATGCGTGACTCAGTTAATTTGGCAACAAATGTAATTTAGCAAAATGCACCAAATTTATTTATTTTTTAGACAGGCTAGCGCGAACTTCATAAACAACAGAACATACTTTAGTACATTCTAATGTCATGTACGTATTTCGCTAAGAAATAAATAATATCGTATGGGCGATTCACCCTAAGGGCAGAGATAACACCAAGCTGGTTAGTGGCATTCTGATTTTGGGCCTGTAGGCTGCCATCATCTCTGCATTGTGACAATGGAATGGGATCCTAAGAGGGAGCGTTGCAGTAATAAAAGGGTGGGGAAACGGGAGTTCTCTGAGAAATCCTGCCGACCAGCGACATCGTCCCACACGATTCCCTCTTGCAAAAAACTGGGACTGTAACCCACCGGGGATCGAACCCAGTGAAAATCGAACCTGGATCGTCGTGATGGGAGGATATGGTCCTGACCACTGGACCATAGTGGCCCCCATAAATGCCGATGAATGACAAAAACGAAATGCTATGAAATTACAACTCTGCGGCCAGGACGTTTTGTCCGCTGTACACTTTAAAAAATGACAGTGGTTGTGTTAAATAATCACACAGATGCTTCGTATGGTGCCCGGTATTCAATGGTATGGCCTTATGAACAAGGCCTACAAATTTGTCTGTCCTAAATTTCACAATACTATAATATGTAAAAATGTTGGTGCACAACGCCTAGAAATGAAGGATGTGCGAATTTGCGTTCACAGTAGGAGCGATATTTCAATAGCGTTACAGTACATCAGAAAAAAATCCATAACTGATTGCCTAAATCACAGGATGTGTTTGATATGACCTCCTCCACATACGCAGCACAGTCTCAGCTTACGCAGTAGAGACCCAGGCACACGTTCAAAGATATCTGGAAAATCTCGCACATTGCCTGCTACAGTTGCGAGTCCTGCTACCAAGTCCTCCTCGTCCACAATTGGGGCCTGATACACAGCACTTTTCATGTACCCCTACAAAAAGAAGTCCAGAGGATTTAGATCAGGGCATCGGGGTGGCCATGCAACAGGTCCACCGCGGTCAATACATCTGTATCAAAATGTTGTAATTAAGAAGTTTCGCTTAATACGAGAGAATTGAGGCGGCGCACCATACAACTACAACCACAAGTTCTGTCGGACCACAAGTGGTGCATTGTATAGCGGTTTAAGTAGTGTATTCTCGAGACATATCCGGTACATGACACCGTTAAATATTACAACCCCAGTTTTTTCGCAAGTGGGAATCGTGTGGGACGACGTCGCTGGTCGGCAGGATTTCTCAGAGAACTCCCGTTTCCCCACCCTTTTATTCCGGCAACGCTCCTTCGTACGGTCTCATTCCATTGTCACAAAGCAGAGACGATGACAGCGTACAGGCCCAAAATCAGAATGCCATCAACCAATTTGAGTTATCCCCGCCCCTAGGGTGCATCCCCGATACGATATTATTTATTTCTTAGCGAAATAGACGTTCGCGGATGCCTGTCTTAAAAATAATCACATTCGGTACATTTTGCTAAATAACAGTTGTTGCCAAATTAATCGAGTCACGCATGGGCATGTTTCTATTTTTACGCTTATGTAACTGCATTTGGCGACGTGCTTCAAAAACTGCATCACGGGTTGTATTTTTCTGAGAGCATGGTACAAACCCATTTTTTTTTATCGGATGTAGCACATTTTGCCTACATACCAGGCACAAGAGCAACTATGTTCATTTTCTGGTAAACGGTGCGTTCTAGGCATTTGCGACAAGAGGAACTTTTTTGTTCCTTACGGTGTACAGCCCAATAAGACAACATGTAATGTTCACAAACTGTAACGCCAACGTAATTTTATGCAATGTAATGGAGGCAGCCCCTATTATTTTCATAAAAGGGGACGATTAGAAGGCTGAAACTTTTACACGTTTAAGATATCAATAATACGTAACACCACTCAAAGTATCGTAATTAAACTCCCAACCGTTTTTTAATTTTTGACAAAAAACGATTTTCAAACTCGATTTTCAAGGGATTATTCCGCCATAAATATTTACTTTTTAAAAAGTGTCCTATACAATTTCGACTTCATTTTTCATGAGGAATCACCTCCCGGAGTTTGGGCTATTAATTTCCTTACACCCTGTATATATATATATATATATATATATATATATATATATATATATATATATATATATACATATAAAGAGAGAGAGAGAGAGAGAGAGTAATATCAATCGGCTCTAACATTAACAAATACTGTAGTAAATATAATTGATATCTGATACTAAGCAGACCACTTTAAACAGCGCTCTCCATAGAATAATAAGGGGATTAGAAGAAAACTCTCACGTCGTATTAGCAAACACTGTTAGAAGCGCCCTTACCAAACGACTACCAACTACATAAACGAAGACATTTTGAATAATTTATAACCGACCAATTCGAACAGTTCATTTCGAATACTTAACCTAATAGGTTCTACTGTGGAATAATCTAAAGCAATTGTAATCGACTATGGCTTGGTTTGGTAAACATTTGTGGATGTAAGTCGTTTCAGAGATATGTCGTAAAACAAGAAAAAACAACAACGGGATTACAAACCGAATTGGCAGACGTGAAAACATTCATAAATACTAAGTGAAATAGTTATTGTGTCAAAAGTTATGTATATTCGATTCTTAAAGGTGTGCAATAGAAATAATGAAAGTAAAGGAAGGGGGAAGAGTGTAGCAAGATAAGGAGGAACTACTCTAAGGTAATCACACAACCTCTCTCTCTCTGCCACGGAGATGCTAAATGCCGCAGGGATTCACGCCGCGACGCCAGGCTCGTACATTCTCGACCCTAATATTTTAATGCGCGCTAATTAAGATAAAGGCGTGGCGTTATGTGTTTCCAAGGAGATGCCTGCTTCTTTCCGAGATTAGTTCATCCGAGAAAAACACGACGCCGAGCAAGCAACGTTAACAGAGTTTTCCGTCTGTAAACAATGTTCTCTTCGGAGAATTTCACTTCATATCAGAAATGTATCTATAAGTAAATATTTATTTATTACTTTCCGCTGTATAAAATGAAATTACGTGAAAATATTCATGTAAACATTATGTATATTAGACAAAAAACATACTGAGGTAACTCATTTCTATGTTTATATTACTAAGAATTTGCTATGTGAAATAACATTTACAAAACCAATCATCTGTTAAGAAATATTTTGATTATTAAGATTTTTATGTAAAGTATGGGTAAATAATTTCCTAAATAAGAAAATATTCCCCAGATAAAGTAGAGTTTAGTTTATTTGTACTAAACTTCCTCTATAACATGAGACTCGTTTAACGGTACTTTTATGTGAGTGCGGAAGTTTCTGTATGTGTCATGATTGCAAAGACAAATTTTTTTATTTCATGTTGATATTGAGAAAAATTATCTTAATTATGTGTGATAGTTTATTCCCAACTAATTTCACTTGCACATTAAATAAATTAATAAGAATAACATTGTTTCTGAGTTAAAATTTCTGCTTTCAAAATAATTATACTGAACGCTAACTTATGTGTTTATGTAGACATCGCTTTGGCGGAGAGAAATAAGTAGAAACATGCTTGTGATAATGTCTAGTTTCTTACTGATGTTCTGAAGCATTCACAAGTTCAGTGCTTGTAACACTAATGTAAAACCTTACATAATGAAGGTTAACTAATAAACCTGTCACATGTATGAGTATCTCAATAATAAGAAAGTCAGGTATCACAGACAAACATTGAACATTCCCATTGAACCATGCAACAGCGGCAATGGCAGTATTAAACCATTGTGTTTAATTCAGTTTGTTTGGCGTTAAAACGATGTGGCCCATGGTACGCGTGTCAGTGTAGTGCTAATTTGTTTCTGAGCTTGTTATGTACAAAACTTCACGTAGGCAGTGAGTATCATTACAGTCATCTCTGTAGGCTATCATCTCGACATGCACTGGAAAAAAATTTAACTGACGTATGTATAAAAGCGTTAAGAAAAAATTGAATGGTTAAATTGTCTCCCATACATAAATACAAATGTTCCTATGTATTTTATAAAACAGTCACACGAGTACTTATGTTTCCATACATGTAAAGTAACAATCCTGAACAATTGCTTGAATTACAAGTTGAAGCATGGAGAGTTTCCTATCCCGTATATGGGTTAGAAACTTCCAATGTTTCTAGGAATATTTTTGAAGTTTAGGGGAATCAGGAAATGCAGACACGAAGACATGTTTCAGTGACCTGCAACGGTAGCTGTTATCGGCCCACATAATTAGTAGTCATTTCACGCCGCGTCGATATTCACGACCCGAGTAAACTCCAGGCGCGATAGCAATTCACTCATATATACTGCGGCGCTGTGTTCTAGGAATACAGATTATACAGTGGCTTGTTTGCTGGTACGACCTCGTGGTTTCTCAACTACTGCATTCTGGTAAGTTGTTTTACAACTACCTGTAGAAGGCGTTGTATATATTAACGCACAGTCCTCATTTGCCTGTAATGCCCTAGGTTACCGTACTTTTGACAATATTAATGTTTAAAATTTAGTTATAATAGTTTTAATTTGTAAGGCAAACCCTTTGTATTGCTGAAAAAGAGAGTATATTGCTAACATAATATTGCAAAAGTTGTGAATAGTTTCACAATAAAATAAACACTTTTGAAAACAACCTTTGAAGAAAATCTCTGCCAGTAATTGAATATAGTTCAACATGAAAACTCGTTGCCTGACATTTTGTGCCTCTGAGTGACGCTTCTCGATGTCTCGACGTGTAGCTTCGTACTGCGACTTCCTGACGGCAGACAGCAAACCACGACCTGCCGTATGACACAAGGAGACGTCACATCTCCTTATATTAATACCTGTCAGTGAGAAGTCTCACTGAGACATTGCCTTTAATATAGGCATAGAATGTTCACGTTTAACTGTCATATTTAGACAGCACCTGAAGACGGGGGCAGATGTCAGCTCTCGAAATGTCGCGAAAAGTTTATCTTAAGAAATCTGTGTTCTTTTGTGTCTTCATTGTTTTATTTTCTAGTCTATTTTCTGTAACATGGTCATTGTTATCCTGTCTTGTGTCAACATTGTCTTCGTCTCACTGTTATCTGTGCTCTCTTAATTGTTATGTCCTGCGTTTTATAGTTTGTTTTGTATTTCAACTTTTATTTTCGGATGTTTATTTTTTTCCTTTATTCGTAGTTGACTAATTCCTTTTTGGATCTTTCATGTTCTGTTGTTTTGGTTTATGAATGTGTTGACTACAGCCTGACTAGGCTTGTTTTCACATTTATTTCATTTTTAGTTTGTTGTTTCTTAGTCTCATACTAAAATGTCTGGGAAGACATAGGCCTAATATTACAATGGCGTATTTCCATAACAGTTCAGTAAGATATTCCATGAAGGGCCAACGCGAGGTTTATGTATGTTTTCACTGTGAACATCTCAAATAATAGTGTTATTAATTGACAGATACAAAAAGTTATTCGCACTATTGGTCAACAGAACCACCAGCATCAAGATCACTGGTATTAAACATATCACGCCACAGTTCCCCAGCTATATACATTACCATAAAATCGTAACCTGCATACTGGCATTAAAATACCATTTTTTTTATTTATTTAAATCATATGTATACATTAATAACAGCAAATTGACGGTGGCAACATTGTGAGTGATATTAAGCATTGAAAAGTTTTAGATACAAAAAGTATAATATTTTAGTTAACGCAAAAATAAATTGCTATTCACTTACAAAAGTAGTGAGACGGAAAGTCAGTTAAAAATATTGCAGTATCTTAAAGTGTTTTTTAGTTTATTAATTTAAGAATGGTTATTTTTAATAAGTTGAAGTAGAATTTTCGTCGTGTCACATATTTCTGTATGCGTGCAGTAGAAGCTAAATATTATTCACGGCGTGAAATAGTTTTGTTTGTTGAGCATGGAGTGAACAAACATAAAATGTTTGAATGTAGCAGGGAAGTATATGTACAACTGACCAGCATAGCGGAGGAAACACACAGGTCTTCCAGCTCGGGGCGGTAGTCTGTCTTCCTGAGACGTGGAGGGCTGCTGGAGAAGACTGATTGCCACAGACTTTGTTCCCAGAGGCTGTCAGGAGAAGTACATCTCTCCAGTGCCCTGGAGCAGCGCCTGTCTGGACAAGTCTGCCGAGATGGAGAGTATTAGGATCGACCGCTACAACGTCTCTACCGCAGACACTGATTATACGCCCTAGTTAAGCCAGCTCCTTCATGTACCTTCATGCATATGCACGTGTCACGGAAGTTCGTTTAAAGACACGCTCTGAAGAAATTTTTATCACCGGGTTTGTTTTCCTACTTGTACAATATATGTTTCTCTTTTTTAAGACATATGTAGTGACTAAATTTTGTTATTATAAAATATTTGAAGTCTCGTAGCTTTTGCATAATGGCTTGTCAAATCAAAATGTGGCATATCACGGTTTTGAATAAAACACTAAGACCAACTTACACACCAATAATTCACAATAAATAATAATGCTACAAGGTTCCCTAAATAAAAATACAAAAATATTTACTTTGTGTTTTTTTTTATAATGGATACCTTGTAGCCTACAACTTCAATAATTAGTCTGAATTATCTCAGTTTGGTGAGTCAGTTGGATTTAGTGTCGCACTCTGAACCGTGAGATGTAACATTGTGATAAATTATCATACAAAAACTATGATAGATAAAAACAACTTACAAGAGCAAAATTTAGTCACAATTAAAGTACAAGAAAGAAAAAAATAAATACTGTGTAAATATTAAAATTAATATAAAATGGCCTTAAATCGTACACTTAACCTCACATCACTGATTGGCCACGCACTCAATTCCAAATTTTTAACGGAAAGATACCGATAAAGTTGAATGAATCACACATACAAATACAAATACCAAGTTGTAATTAAATAATGATTTCAATGACACTGTTAATCTTCCAATGTGCATAAGTGGCTTTCCTAGCTAGAATGTGTTTGTGCGTGAGGCACATAATCGTTAGAGCGGCGAATGTGCCGCTGATACGAGCATGTAATGAAGTACCTTCTACTCGCAGCCATTCAGCCGCGTGAAGAGCTTCTCTAGTATTGTTTTATTGTTATTTAACAAGTGACTGTATAGTTTCGTTGATAGGATGCTTGTCACAAAGTTTAAAGCTTTCACCTGTCGTTGTGTTATTAGTATTCCGTTTGGTATTTTCCCAGATACGGCAGTTTGAAAATGGTTTTACCATTTGAGGTGCCCAAAAACCTTATTCCAATAAGTAACCTAGTTGTTAAACTTACATAAATTTTTTCTTCAAGGTTTGTTTCCTTCAGGCCTACTAATGCAATGCACGTGAAGTAGCTTCCGCCAAAAATGAACAAGCGTAACTCGTGGAAATGCATTTCAAGCGCAGGTAGATAAGAAACATAACAATGAATTTAATGTTTTCTTTCTGTTGCGAGGTGTAGCGTGGCAGTAGAGCACGTTTGTTCATGTAGCATAATTTCATTTCTGAGTAGGTCATTTAAATTGCAATGACTTTGAAAGTTAGGTAGCTTAAAGAAACCATGTAAATAATGTCTTAATTTATATTAAATAACATTTTTAACTAAACGGACTTACATTTCCAATTATCTTCAATTGAAAGTTCCGCGGAAAGGGTCAGGATTTTCTAGAATTTACCCAGTCATGTTTTGAAAACCGAATCTTAACGTGACGATTTTCCTTACGATATGTCATTATGCTGAACCTCCTACCGTCTCGTATGATATTAGTACATAAAGTAACATTACACTTTAAGCCGTTTTTATGCATTAGACTTCTTTTTTTGTCGTCAGTAACCACCTTTTTCGCTTACAATAAGTTACTTTGTTTTAACGTAGTTTAAATTATAAACTGGCGTATTGATCATTACTCATGACGTTAAGCTGTGTTTGATAAGGAGAATGATTTGGTTAATATGTGGAGACATTTATATGAATAAAACATGCAACCCGCATTGTGCAAAGGGATAATTTTCCTTGGTCCTGCGCAAGGAATTAATTAGAAAATATTTTACAGACCTACACAAGATGTAGCTATCGACAGTCTTACAATATACATATTAAAGGACACCGAACGGAAATTTTTGCAACTATATACAAAATATTTTATAGCTTTGACAATTAAAAAT
Organism: Medauroidea extradentata; assembly: GCA_003012365.1. Classification (NCBI taxonomy): domain Eukaryota; kingdom Metazoa; phylum Arthropoda; class Insecta; order Phasmatodea; family Phasmatidae; genus Medauroidea; species Medauroidea extradentata. Next base: position 10,323 of record PNEQ01057449.1, read on the forward strand.
TACAAAAAAGTCTGTACAAGTTATAGAAAAAGTATGTACCCAAGAACATATTACGCAAGAAAAATACGTCCTATTTTCCTATTTAAAAACAAACAAGCAAAAAAATGTCTTAAATTATAAGGTTTACGAAAGGGCGAAACATTATTCATGTCCAACATTAACAACATTAAGAAACAGCGTAATTATGGACTTTACCTACTTGTTACAACTTAGGTTATGTTACGTAGTACATGAGTATTGTTTTCTCGTATTAATTAAAAATAATACTAGATTAAATATTCCAAGTCCTGCAAAAATATCTGTAAGTGTTATATTGAGATGAAAAAACAAAATAATGCTGTGTCCTTAGAAAATATTGTATTGTTACCCGGCTGAAAAATAAATTAAAGGTTCTACATGTTTACAATGACATAGAAGATTCGAAACCTTGCAAATTCCCACTTACCAAATTTCAGTTATGGTAGGCGAGAGGCCTAATCACTTCTTATAGCACTTCCTTAGAAGGATTAAGTGGTAAATGTGGAAGGGAAAATAACTAAATGGCAATGCCATTGGTTCTTTTGTACAAAACTTAAAATATAATACAATTAAAATTTAAATTGCAAAAATCTAGATCTTTCCATTGATATAGAAAGAATGTGAAAAAAAAGCTTCGGAAGAAAATAGTTGCATTCTGGTAAAAAAAAACACAACAGAAAAATATTAAATTAATTAAGAAAGTTGATAGTGGGAAAAGTGTGCTCGAGAAAAAGATGCTTAACGTTGGCTACAGATTTGCACCATTGCGACACCGATATTATGTTACATCTCAGGAATGTGGCGGCTCATGTGATGGCGGAGTGAGGGGGAAGTAAAAAGTTATGCTGTAAAAAAATTCGTAATACTATATCTTCAGTGGAGGTGTAATTTTACATAAAATGTATTGTAAAATGTCTGAGAAAACAACTTGTGTATATTTGAATTATCCTTATTGTTATCATATAATTACGTTAACATGTATCGGTATAAATACAAATGTTTTGAGTACTCACTAATTCACGTATCTGTTTATATATTATATATATATATATATGTATGTTTAAATTCCTCATGGCTGTCAGTGTTAATATTTATGAATATGGAATGGTAATTTTACACATGTCATTCTCTTTTCACCACCCAATGTGTGTATAAATTAACAAAACACATACTTAAAAATAACTTCACCAATGTTTGCATCATTTCTCTGCGACATGTCTCGGGAAATTATACCCTCATTGTTAGTGAAATTTTACATCACATGTTGTGTAAAGTGCTGTTTACAACAACATGTAGCATAAATATTAATCACTAAGTTTGTTTATATAAACTACACTAATAATTCAGCGTAAAATAACAAATGTCGTGAGTATTTACACTTCCGTGTTATTGTTTAAAAAACACCGGGTATTTGTTTAATTCCCATGTAGTTGCCGGTGTTAATGTCCGTAAACATCCAAACGTAATTTTACACATGTCATTTTAATTCACCTTATAACTGTTGTGTACATTAACAAAACAGATTATTCAAATTTACTTTACCAATGTGTGCATCATATCTTATAGACAAACTTTGAGAAATTACGCCTACACAGACAATGTTTTTTAGGAAAAAAGGTTTAATAAAGTGACATTTACAAGGACATGTCCCGTAAATCATAATTACTCTATTTGTGTATGTTAAATAACACGAAGCTCGCAGTGTAATAAATAATTTGTTAAGTATTTAACGCTTTCATTTTATTGTAGAAAAACACCGAAAGTTTGTTTAAAATCCGCGTAGTTGTCAGTGTAATTATCCATTAACATACAAACGTAATTTTACACATGTCGTTTTATTTTGCATCACAAAGGTTAGTATTTATTAACAAAAAAATGGCCCACACTTACACTGAGAGAAAGAATTGTTTCATTGTACTAAATATATTTGTTTGGGTGATGTTTGCTTCAGCCAAACAATATTTTGCTGGTAAGACCAAGCTTGGAGTCCTCCAAACTAATTTAGTTATTTTCCTCGATCAAATTATTCATTTAAACGCAATTTGTTTGTGCCAAACGTATATTTGGTTACTATAGGACGTCAAATAAATATTTTGTGTAAACAAACTACTTGTTACAACAGGTCAACAAAATAATATTGTTAGTTATGAGTGATGTGCTTTGAATCAACATTTTTTTTTTTCGATGGACTAAATGATTTTGTTGGCAAAACTAATCCATTTGGTTGACTCGCGGAAGATGGTAGTCTGGCGTGCGTGAGCGACAAGATGGCGAACACTGTATACCTCAACATTCAAAATATACGTTTGTGCGACAAGTAGGACGTCTAAACTGTTAATCAGCATAATTCAAGTATCTTAATTTTAGCTATAACCATTTCAAAGTGGTTAATTTGATCGATCACAAAATAAAATGCTATAAACTTGAAAACCACCGCATCTGCACGTCTCGTTCTTTGTGCTGCGGTGCACGGCAATCATTTACTAGTATTATTTGACGTCGTTTACCTTTTCGCAGACGGAAAACAAACATGTTTGAAAATAAAACAATACAATCGTAATTTAATATTAGGCACAACTTTTCATGTACAAATAACAACCTCGATATTACAGAAGCAGTCGTAGCTCAGTTGGGAGTCCGGCCACTTGGCTCAGTGGTTAGCGCTCCTGGCTGCTGAGGCAAGGGTCCCGGGTTCGATTCCCGGCCGTGGAGGTGACATTTACAACCTTCTCGGGTTCAGGACTGGGTGTTTGTGTTCGTCTTGTCTGTGTGCTAGAAGACAACTTGCAATTACAACGACAACTGCACAATACCAAGTTACTGGGGAATTGCATTCATTAACTTAAAGGGGCGGAATGTTTGGTGCAGTGGCAAGGCCTTGCCATTGTGCCAATTTTATTAAAAAAAAGTTGGTTAGGTCATGAACGGAAAAGGGGAAGTTATAGGATAATGGTTCAAATCCCGCCCCGACCAATTTTTTTTTTGTTTTGTCTTAAAATTGCTGAAATTTTTTTATGTTAGTAAAATACAATTTTTTTAGTTCTTAAAATATTGTATACGCATTTGACGAACTAAATATTTGGTACTGCTAACAAAATTCAGCTATTTGCCTCAAACAAATCGAGGGAACAAAATAATTTGGTACGAGCAAACAAATATTTCCTTGCACCTCTATAAACAAATAATTTGGTTTATTCAAACAAATTTGGTTTGCACCAACAAAATTTTTTTCTCAGTGTACATCACTAATGACTGCAGTATATCCCGTATATAGTTTTCTGAAAATAACGCCTTCAATGACAGCGTAATTTAACTAAAATTGTTTGGTACATTTATGTATACAATAACATGCATTTTATGTAGAAATGACCATGTTTGTAAGTGCTAAAATTACATTAAGTACGCCGTGTTAAATAACTAATGTCTAGTACGTAATAAGTAGACACATTAAAAATTCTCGTTATCACTTGATAGCAGACTAAACTTCACTTTCCTATACATAATATGTGATTGAATTGGCCACAAACTTTTATTTACGTGTGTTACGTCTTTACAGAGATTGGCCTCTCTACCGCATAAGCATTCTCCGCGGCAAGTCACGACAATATCGGCCAGCGAGAGACGTAGAACGAGCCTATAGTCACTTGTTGTCTAGTCAGCTGACAGAAAATAACGCGAATTTTGCATGTCTCTAGTAATTTGTTCATGTTATTGTACAAAAACACAGAATGTTTGTATAAAACCCACGCAATAGACAATGTCTACATCCATAAATATATAAAAATAATTTTACAAAATTTTTATTATGTTACCTCATAATGGTTGTGTTTATTAACATAACAGACAGTTTGAAATTACTTCACCAAAGTGTGCATACTATCGCAGCGACAAAGTTCCTTAAAGTATGCCTACAAGGATAGCACATTTTAACTGTTAAAGGCCGGATATAAAAGGACACAACTGCGCATGCATCCCCAGTTTTCTACAGAAAATTGTATTTTTTTATTTTCTAAAACCTCAATAATATAACTGTCATATTCTCTACATATGAGATTCAAAATATTTACTCAAGACAGTAGCATCTATTATGATTCGCGCAATTTTTTTTACTTATTTATTTATTTTTTCGGTTTTTGGATGTTACCCACGCTTCGTTGAAGACTACGCCGTGACCACGTTTGCACGCATTCGCAAGAAAAATTGACGTCACCACTTTGGCAAAGTGCGCATACTGGACCGAAATCCATTATTGCTAGTCCTAGCGTGAGTGGTTCCAACTTTCATCACGTGCAGCAGCACTGATTGTTGAATCATGGACACACATTCAGAATGTCTTGGATTCAAACCGTGAACCAGCCATTTAATATGTATTGTTTTCCATGTCTTTATAAAATCATTGAAGGAATATATAGAGATGGTTTCTTGCTATAGCCAAAGAAAAATCATTCATCAGTTATTACGAATTTGTTTTGTACACTATTTTGCAGAAGCTTCTTTACGCATTATGCTAGATTCCGTTCTATGTTCGCATCGATAATTAGGTATTATTGCTAAAAACGTAAGCTTACTTAGGGACTTACTACGATAACAAATCCGTAGCATTCTTTACCTCACATAGTAAGTACGTTTATGACAAGAAACGCCTTTCAGAAAGTGAAGTTGGTATATGAATAAACAGTGCACTAACTAGGGTCTACCTCACACATCGGGAAGTAAATATTTTTTATTTAAGCTTTCTGTCGTGGATTGAGTTCCTTCTTCGGTTTAAACGTCCAAACAGAAAATTCACTTATTACTGTGGCCGTTTAGGAAATGATATTAATAGAGCAAAAACAAGACGTAAGCGCACATTACAAACTTAAATTGACTCACTAACGATTTATTTTAATTACAGCGAATAAACAAATTTGTAAAGTGTGAGTAAAGCAATATAAATACTTTCATTTTAAAAAGTCGCATGCTAATTCATAAATTATATATTTTGTAGTTTACAATCAGTTCCTTACACAAAATTTTTTTTTAAATATTAATGTTTGGTGTTGTGCTTACTGGTATTTTCTGACATCGTATATTAGCAAAGCGAATGTTGCAGGAACCCGAGTTTCACCTTGGTTTCCTAACACCACACTTTCCGGTGACGATATAAATGTACTGCCTGTCGCGACTTACAGTGTGTTCGTAGATTCTCTTAGCGGCAACACGCAGACTCTTCACCTCCTCCCTTCTTCCTGTTGTTTTTGCCAGGCCCAGTCTACCACACATGCACACACTCGCCGCACTCCTTCCGTCTACCTGACCATTCGATGTTAAAGGGGCACAAGGTAGCGCAGTTCAGTCACGGCGCTCTACGTCACACTGAACTCACCCCAACTCTAGTAATACCATGCCAAGCTAGTCCAAGTTTAGCGCGGAAAAAATTATTTCCTACTAATCCGTAATAAATAGAAAAACTACTGACTTCAGAATTTTTACAGTATATGTATTGACTATTCTGCATGTAAAGATTACACGTTAAATTTCTTTACTTACGTAGTTTTAGTGTGAAGTATACATTTTAATAAATAATTTGTTACAGAATATTTATAGAAAGATGAACAGCCAATTAGGTTACAAAAAGTCCACTAATTCTTCAGTCTTTGGAGATAAATTAGGGGTGTAGTGCCCAGAACACAGTTCAGACATTGCATCAGAAAGTTGTTCGCCTCGCATACATGTTATCAAGGCTGACCGGTAGTTACACATCCGGTACAAGTTATTATAGAGTTGTTTGTCAGACTCTGGCCGCGTGACTAGCCCTCACATGACCAGTATTTCCATGAGGTCACATCCTGTTTGTTTCAACATGTACTGCCT
>PNEQ01057450.1:0-16334 GCA_003012365.1 Medauroidea extradentata
TTGCAATTACTAACCTTAACTTAGAAACACTGTCCTTCCATTATTTTAATTTATTCTTCTACAAACCAGGTAAACCTAACCTAAACAATTCTTGATTCCCTGTCCTAACCTAAAACATTGATGAATACAGTAATTACTAGCTAGATAATGCTATGAGCTCAATGTAGCACACTTAATAAGCACCCGAAGTTGACTGTGCGTACAGAGATAGTACTCGGGCGACAGACAAACAGCGAATGAGCTTGGGACCTCGTGCGACTGCTTATACATGGTGAAACAGAAGTGATGGTCAATAATTCACACCCGGAAAGTACTGGCCAAAAGAAGCTACAAATGTCTAATAAACATAGGTCAGGAAATCAACCGTTGTCGAGATAGAACACATTGTTTGTTGCAGTTGATCAGTATGTAGGAACACATGGAATTTCTTATCTTTAAAGAAGGTGTTCAAAATGTTGCCCATGTCTGAATGCAACATTGAACTCGTCTCTGAAACGAGTTGCGAATCCTCTCAGGCAGTCCTGGTGTATTCTGTAAATGCTGGAAGGCTGCTTCAATCCGCAAGCATAATTCTTCAAGAGAGCTGACCTCAGTTGCATAGACCAGACATTTGACATGACCCCACACACAGAAATCAATGGGATTTAAATTCGGTGACCTTGGAGGCCATGGCACAGGTCCTCCTCTACCTATCCAATGTTGAAAATACCGTCGAGTTAGAAGCCGGCGCACACGGAATTGAAAATGTGCTGGAGCACCGTCATGCATAAACCACATGTTCAGGCGTTGGTTCAGTGGAACATCATCATCATGAAGCAGATCTGGAAGTACAATACTCAGAAACTGCCTGTACCGATCTCTGGTTAGTCTCTGTGGTAGAAAGTGTGGTCGAATTATGCGGTCTCCGAGCAGTCCGGCCCAAACGTTCAACGAAAAACGTTGCTGATGTCGTGACACCATGTGTAGCATTAGGATTGACATCAGCCCAAATGTGACAGTTATGGAAGTTGAAAATGCCGTCACGGGTAAACCCAGCTTCATCTGTGAACAGAATACTACTTACAAACAGGGGGTTCAAAGTATACTGTTGTTGCATCCATTGGCAGAAATTCTCTGTAGGAGAGAAGTCTGCATTGTTGAAAGCTTGCACACGCTGGAGATGATACAGATACAGTAATTGCCGATGTAAAATCCGCCACACACTCATATGACTTAGCACATGCTCCTGGATAGCAATCCTCCTTGTTGAAGTACTCGGACGTTCGTGTACAATGTCTAACACCCTTTCCTCAACATTAGGTGTTATGGATCTGGGTCTACCTTCTCGTACGTGATGTGTGAAACTCCCACGTTCTCGAAGTCGCTGATGTAACCTCGTAAATGTACGTCTGTCAGGCTGTCTGCAGCGAGGAAAAACTTCTTCATACAATCGTGCAGCCTGAAGTGCACTGCCATTAGCTTTGCCATACATGAAGTGCATGTCAGCGTACAACCTCCGTCCATGGTGCCTTTACTTTCGTAACTGATAGTCTGTACGGCACAGCGCATGTAGGGAGCGAGGGGAGTAGTTGCGCATGCGCCAACAACATGATAGGCGAACCCGTACCTTGAGATATCAGCGTAATTACCTAGGAATCCAAACGCGTTAGGAGTTAGTTCCCAATTCGACTTGTTACGAGAACTCGACAACGGTTGATTTCCGGACCCATGTTTATTGGACATTTGTAGCTTCTTTTGGCCAGTACTTTCCATGTGTGCATTATTGACCATCACTTCTGCTACATCCTGTATGCCCTCACGCTCTCGTATATTAACTTGTTGCGTACACGATATTTACACTTTGTTAACATGCATAGCATATGACTTAAAAACAGGGGCTTTATACAGTCAGACCTTGTACACGTGTTACGTCCTGTTTTTCTCGAACTTTTTATTAATGTACTGGGTGCGCACGGTACTGAATTACAGATTTAATTTTGTTTGTTAAAAATGTTTAAGAACTTGCCTCACGAAAAAAAAATATTAACCGCATTTTATACAGCATCCTGTACGTATTGTAGTCCGGATTAATTACGTAAAATGAAGTTTTAAACAATACTTATAATACGCCTATAAAAGTTGTTTTCTTAGTAACTGATCAAATATTTCTTGATCAGGACTTTATTCGATAGCGGCCTCTGTAATAGTTAGCCGTGATGATAAAGAAATCAACTAACTGGTTTACGTTCTCTCGAAACTCGGTGAGCTGGTAGGTATTAGTTTGAGTACTGGTACATAAAAATGCGAGAGGAATAGTTCTGAAACAATAACATGGTTCGACATTTTTTTTGCTGTGAGCTGTAGGCTTCCCGATAGTAAATTTTATTTTTCAGGACCCAATAACCGCACGGTTTAAGTTACAGTGACGGGAGAAAGAACTCGGGGCGGTAGTATCTGTGGTTCGCCAAGACGCTAACATGTCTTACATGGTAGAAACCAACAAACATTACAGTACAGGGGTAGATACACTGAAACAAATGTATAATTTAATTTGTTGCTGGTGTAAGGGTTTTATACGTCATAATGTACAACACGACGTTTCCTCCAGCGGGCGAAATTCGTTTTGACAATAATATTTACATAGCCCTATGTCCAGGTCTTCGCTCTCTCTCTATAGTGTAAACGTTAATTTTACATACGTAATAAGTATATAGTTTTTAAAAACAGCGACTATAATCGGTGATAAAAAAAATAATAAACTGATATGGTTTTCGAGCTCCGAACCCAGGACTAAGACTTCACGAGCGTATTTTCTTCTTTGTTCTCTAATTTTGGCCTTGTATAAGCTTTACGAAATCGAAAAATAACTCATGGAAAATATTAATATGTTGCGGAAATGCGGTTTGGTGTTAAATTCGGTGGTATTTGTACTGGCCGTCTGTGACACGCTCGACTTTCCCCGTCAGCTTTATTCTAGTCGCGTAACAAACTAGCAGAACATGAATGATTTGATTAAATGGCTTAGGGAACGATGCATAAAGCATAAGGTAAAGCGAGGTTGGTATTTACATTGCAGGCATCTGACCTTTTTGCACAACTCTCTATCACATAGTAAATAATTAATCTCAAATATATTAGTTAATGCAATAGTTTCGAACTAAGGACTGCATGTTGGCGCTTCACGTACACCTGTAATAGTTTTCGCTTTTTATAATTATCTATAAAATAATCCCATAGAAGCGGATATTCGTGCATAGCTGAACTTTTGAGAAGAAATTGTACTTTCAATATAAATATTTTTGTGCGGGCTGTGTATTATATAAACATGCAATTTTTTAAGCCTGTATCGTAAGAGTATATTATTATCAGTAGTCTATATGCTTGTATCAGTCATACAGTAAAATGCCTACTTGTTAATACTTTACTAACTGAAAAAATAAGTCTCGGGCGGCTTAGACAGGCTGTATACGCCATAAAGTTACGTTTAATTATGGCCGACTTAAAAAAAACATCAACTGCCCTCGCCTTGCTACAGTTATACTTCCTTATATCTCTTTGCCTTTAAACATAATAAGAACAATCAATGCATATTTCACAAGTTTTGCAAAAATAAAATTTAAATGGTAATTTAAATATATCGAATCAAGTACCGTATGTCTTTACCTGAGTAATGCTCTATCTCGACTTGTTTCTCTATCTCGACTTGTTTGCTTTTTTTGCTATGTTTTATTACTGCATGTTTATAAGTGTAAAGAGAAAAATATAGATTTTTATTATTTTTTAAATTATTGAGGAAATCGTTTTGGACACTATGTGGCTTCAAAAGTGTTTCGCATTTCAAACGCTCATTTCAATAATGTACAAGCGATAAAACATTGAAAATTTAGACAAACTAGTTTGTTAACATTTGTGTAAAATCATTATAAATTAAATAATCAAAAACACACTCTGGCGCTTATTAAATCGTTGACGGTCGATTTTTAACCTTAGAAAAATATTTTAGGTACTACAAACGTTATATCAGCACTTTTTACTGTATGCTGTTACTTAGTTTATGGTTGCACTGAAAAACAGTAGTATATTTGGGGGGGGGGGAGTTCCATGCACAAAGGCCCCGATGACCTTGTCATCGGCAGCAAGTGACCTTGAAATAAGAAATTTTATAATTTTTTTTTAAATTTTGGAAAATTTTGCAATTTTTGATAATTTTGGAAACTTTTGTAATTTTTGAAAATTTGGAATACTTTGGAAGTTTTTAAAGTTTTGGAAAATTTTAGAATTTTAGATTTTTTTTTTTTTTCAACTTTGGAATATTGTAAATTTGGAAAAAATTTTTAAAATTTTAAAAGTGACATCATTCAAGATGGCAACCGCGATGTTATCCAATATGGCGGACAGTGACATCATCCACGATGGCGGCGGGGATGTCATCAATGATGGCGGTGGTGACGTCATCAAATATGGTGGCCCGTGACTTCATCATCGAATCCGACAATCCGATCCCAGGTCCCATGTCCCAGAACATACTAAAATGTACTACTGACAATGCAATAAAACTGTGGTTTTATTGTTTTGTTTTCTATATTTCGTGCTTATAAACTAGGTATCCTGTTGACTGTCAGTTCATTCTAATGCACAGGGATTCATCTTGTAGTCTATAATTTATCAGTAAATTGTCTGCAAAGCAACATTCACTACTATATCTGTAGGTGGTTACAGGATGCTGGCGAGTGGAACATGACGCAAGTAACTCCTAATATTATAATATAATACTTCAATATGAAGACACTAAAGCACGGTCACTGTACTAACCAGTACGTGTGACAATGTCCTGCAGGTTCATGATCACACCTCGCTGGTATGTAGCAGTGTTATATGTTATATATATGAGCAGGAGGAACTTACGAAGATGAGCTGGTGAATATGTCGGCGACAGGCTCAAGTACAGTGGCTGGCTCAGGAATAATACTCGGCTGCTGAGCTGGAGCGACACGAATTCTTCTCAGCAACACCGCACATTGTCGTATTAACCCTCGCAGCACCGCCACCAGAATCAAGAAGACTGCCAGCACAAGGACAGCTACCAGCTCCCACCTCTGAGACAAGCCACATGCACATACTGCACTATTACAAGCAAGTAAGCTGCACTCAACTGTATTACACAAGGCATTATATAGAACTAGCTAGTGTGCTATTATCGCTATAATAGTAACCAATGAAATGAAGTGTACACATGTCCGCATTTAACAATACCACCTTCTTCATAATTGTCACTACCGATATTACAGCACTTTAATCATAGTTGAAATAATAGCAATATAGTTGAGTTGTGTACGTATATGACGATGTGGTAAATACAAATTTTTTTAAACCATATGTTTATCTAAATATATAAAACGAAGTGTCCTGACACACTAACTCACTCATCAACGTACGCACATCCCAAATCGCTGGACCTAGAACCATGCAATTTTGAGAGAAACTTCCCCTTGTTACGTAGGCACTCCCTAAGAATGGTTTTGACGAAATTTGATAATTAGGGGGGTGAAAAGAGGTGAAATATGTTTTCAAAGAATCCCTGATACCTCATTAACCGGGAAATCTATCATAATTTTTTAACATCATAATATTGCCCAAAGAAACGAATATTGGCAATTTTTTCGATTTTGTGAATTTCAAAATTAATAGTGTGAAAAGCCGCAAAATGTGTTTTTGGATTAATCCGTGATTTATCGTAAACCATTTCAGATAGTGAGGTGATTTTTTTCTTTAAAATGGTGCTTAAGTAAATATATAAAAAGTATTTTTAGAATTTTTCGAAATTCGTCCTTGAAAGCTCTTAAAAAACATGTTTTCAAATAATCCCACTTATCTCCTAAACCAGTGGAAATATAGAAATGGTTTTGCATTAAAATAAATCTTATGTAAATGTAAAAGAAAAGTAATTTCAAGATTTTTCGAAATTCATCCTTGAAAGCTGTTAAAATATTAAATATGTTTCCAAATAATCTACTGTTCCGCGTAAACCCGTTAAGATATCGAGATGATATTTTGATAAGAATGAAGCTTATGTAAATATTTACAAATACAACTCAGGATTTTATGAAATTAAAAAATTAAGGATGTGAAAAGCAGTAAAATGTTCGTCTCCCGAAAAAAGAGAAGAATCACGGAGAAAATATTTCAACAGTTGTTTCTCTTTGCCAACCTACACATAATAAATTCTCTTTGGACTGTAGCCTGTACATAATGTTATGATTAGCAAGAGCCTCGCCTGGAGGACGGGCTAGCGACGACGGCAGTGCAATCAGGTCAGGGGTTGCACAAGACAAGGGCTTCAGCGATTCTCCCCACATGCACTGAACTGTGACATATAATGCAATGTATCGGGGGAATCGGGGTCTGCCTCCTTCAACCTTCCAGCCGTCACCAGCTCGCCAGGATGGTCCTGGGTTGAGACCCACGACGTGCCACCGTCCATCGATAGCCGACACAATCATCATCAGCCTCCGGCATCATGCTATCTGTGAGGTCTAAGGTGTCCAAAGGGTCACCCATCATAGAGTAGACCAACACAAATATTTAAACAGCCACTTCCCTCCAACCTTAATTATGTAGTACTACCATATAGTATTTTGTAACTAACTTATGTAAAGACACATAATTATACTAACTTATTTAATTTAACCGTAACCCTCACCCTTAACTTCACCACATAACAAATTTCAGTATAAAGTGCCTACCTCTGACTACAGCCACCAAACCACTATAAAATATATGTAAAATCTGTAAAACTAAAGTTTAACAATACGGAAGAATTTTCTCCGCCTGCCTTTAATCATTCACTCCGGAATTGAAAAAGTTTGTGGTGTGGGAGGGGTGGGGTTACGGGTTCGTATCCCGTGCAAGACTTTACGACGAGAATTACTTTGACAGCATACTTGTATACAGCGCGCGCTCTTTACACTGAGCTAAGTAAGACAACTTATAGTACACTGTTACTAAGTACGCTAGCTGTTAAATGTCTTCATCACATATTTTATCCACAGTAACTGTTTACATTCCATAATTTCACGCGAGCAAAGCCGTAGCTGTCCAGCTAGTATTAAATATACTCTATGTTGCCATAGAATGATATAACATGTTGACATTTGAAATATAAGAAACTGCATTGATGAATTACCAAAAAACAACTGGATGAAAATATAACTCTCTACAAGGTAAACATTATTATAATGTGATCGATTGTTTGTGCGATTTTCCTACATAACATTCCGTGCATAGATTAATGAAATTTCATAGTTTACTTTTCTATCTTAATTTTTCTTATCATTTCCTTAAATGTATTATAATCTGTGAAAGGGTTGTTGTAACTGAAACACAAAAATATACAGTCTCTGGTTAAATCATTAAAGTTATTTACGGTGGCCAGACATTAAAAGTGTGCCTTTCATCTCATTTGTGCATTAACAATACAAATGTAAGAATTTTAGTTTACGTTTAACTGCTGCTGTACATCTCTCTACTGCTGCTGTACATCTCTCTACTGCTGCTGTGCTTCTTTCAGCTACTGTGCTACTCTCTGCTGATGCTGTGCTTCTCTCTGCTGATGCAGTTTTCCTTCTCTCTTCTGCAGTTGTAATTATCTCTGCTGCTGTTCTTCTCTCTGCTTCTGTGCTCTCACTGCTGCTGCTGTGTTCTCTCTGCTGCTGTGCATCGCTCTTTCTGCTACTGTGCATCTCTCTGCTGCTTTGCTTATCTCTGCTGATGATGTGCTTCTATCTTCTGCTGCTGTGCTTCTCTCTGCTGCTGCTTTGCTTATCTCTGCTGCTGATATGCTTCTCTCTTCTGTTGCTGTGTATCTCTGCTGCCTTGCTATTTTCTGCTGCTGCTGTGCTTTACGCTGCTGCTGTGCTCATTGCTACTGCTGTACTTCTTTTTACTGCTGCTGTGCTTCTCTCTGCTGCTACTTTGTTTTCTCTGCTGCTTCTGTGCTTCTCTCTGCTTCTGCTGTGCTTTTCCCTGCTCCTGATGTGTTCTCTCTGCTCTTTGCTCCTCACTGCTGCAGGTGTGCTTCTATCTCTACTGCTATGCTCCTCTCTGCAGCCGCTGTGCTTCTCTCTGTTGCTGCTGGGCTTCTCTATGCGGCTATAGTTCTTCACTATGCTGCTGTGTTTCTCTCTGCTGCTGCTGTGTTTATCTATGCTGCTGCTGTTCTCTCTGCTGCTGTGCTTCTCTTTGCTGCTGCTGTTCTTCTCTCTGCTGCTGTGCTTCTCTCTGCTGCTGTGCTTTCCAATACTTGTGCAGTGCTTATCTCTGCTGCTGTGCTTACCTCTGCTGCTGTGCTTCTCTCTCTTCTTCTGCTGTGCATCTCTCTGTTGCTTTGATTCTCTCTGCTGCTATTGTGCTTCTCTCTTCTGATGTGCTTCTCTCTGCTGCTGTGCCTCTCTCTTCTGCTGTGCTTCTTTCTGCCTCTCTAATTCTTTTTTCTACTGCTTCTTCTGCTGCTGGGGCTTTCTCCGTTGCTGCTGCACCGGGTTGCTCCGAGGCGCACCCGTCCCTGACTGGGGGGCGACTGAGCCTCTTGTTGTTACTTTAACTGACGAGCCCCCTTATCTCGCCATGTCAGCATGTACCTCGTCTCAGTCTGTGGGTACTCCGGTATGCATTAGTCATTAACGAAGGAGGTAGGGATTGAATGTGTCTCAAGGCTGGGCTTTATACACTTGGCTGGCTGTAATGTGGAGAAAGGGAGGCATGCATCGCGGCAGAGCACAGTTGTCTAAAGGTTATGGCCGCAATTGGAGCCATATACACACCCCGAATTGAGCAAGAGTTTCGATGGGAAGGGCACAGAAAAACCAGTACTATAGGATAGGGTACTGGGAGAAGCTGTGTGACAGACATACGCAGGGGATTACTGCGTGTTAGTAATGGTAGGGCTCTGAAATAGAGGAATTAATTTAAGAAAAACATGCGTGAGAAGTTGGGAAATGAGATGGCCGATGACATTAAATGGGATTGACCGGCAGGCCCGGTCAATCGGAGTGAGAGATCAGCGAGCTGTGGGTCGTCAGAAGGGCCTGTGCGCCCCTGGCGATATTTGGGCAGTACTAGTGAAAACTAGTCCACCCATAGTAATAACCTGAAACATTAATATAAGGTATAGGTTAATAAGCACAACAAGCTAGCTTAACAAGTATGTCTGAAAAATACTAGTACAGTTATCTATAATTACGTGTATTTGGAAATTGGTTTAAATGTTATTTGTTAGTAATGAGACAAAGTAACAACAGGAGGCTCAGTCCTCCCCCACCCCAGTCAGGGGCGGGTGCATCTCGGAGCACCCCGGCACAGCAGCAACAGAGAAAACCCCAGCAGCAGATGGATCACAGCAGCAGAAATAATCACAGCAGCAGAGAGAAGCAGAGCAGCAGCAGTGAAAAGAACAGCAGTAGATAGAAGCACAGCAGCAGAGAGAACACAGCAGTAGAGAGAATAACAGCAGCATCAGAGAGCAGTAAAGATGCAGAAAGGAGAGCACAGCTGAAGCAGGAGAGAGAGCACATCAGCAGCAGAGAGAAGCATAGCAGCAGCAGAAAAAGCACTGCTGCAGTAGAGAGCACAGCAGCAGGTGCAGAGAGGATCACAGAAGCAGAGAGGAGCACAGCACCAGGAGCAGAAGGAAGCACAGCAGCAATAGAGAGAAGCAGAGAAGCAGAGAGAAGCACAACCTAGCATGTGTTAGACATCGCTGTCACATGTGGCAGGTACTGTCCTCCTGTACCTTATCCCTAAGACTTAACAGGAGACAACTTACAGATCTTAATTCCGGGGGGATGCCACCCACCTCGGTTCAGCCCCATTTGCGGCCAGAGCAGTCATATATGTTCAGACTTGGTGAAATTATAGTGTAGTTGCATACCTCCACCAGAGGGAGATACACTCCTTCCAGTCGCGGTGGTAAGTAGTAAAAACCCACTCACCTAGCAACAGAATATCTTCAGGATAACTGGTGGCATCTACCTTGCTGAAGGCGAGGCTATCCACCTCTACAAAACCGCTTCTTGGGCAAGTCCATTATGGCGGTCCAGACCATGACCCAGGGACAAACCATAAGTCTACTCCCTAGCGGGGAGTCCAACCCGTGATCGGCTCAGCTTACGCTGGGGCTTCACACCGATCCCCTGAATACCTGCGAAATACCATGCATCCGAGTTTTCATCCGAGCAGATCTCCACCTTCCAGGGCTCCAGAACCCCTTCACCAGGTCAACATTGCTCGAGATCTGCAGCGCAGGACACTTTATGCGCGCCTCGGTTGGGATATGCAATCTGTTCATAGGTTGCAAGACAGGACGGGGTTTCCGTACCGATTTCTGGAAACAGGCCTAAGATAACCCTGTCGTTGATCTACTCATTGAGCACAGGGAGGAGGGCATCACTTGCCTGGTCTTCGTCCATAGTGCAAGCACATACGTATCCTGCCCTTACCACGAGGAGGTGGATATAGACTTGAGTGCGAGAGGCTATGTATTCGCATCGCACCCTATTGCAGATTGTGTTGGTGGTAGGGGTAGAGGGAGGGCTGGACCAGGCACAGTTGACGACTCGAATCTTCTGCACCCAACATCCACCGGAGTTTCCATGATCATGAGTGAACAGTTACTAGAAATGATGGTGCTCCATATCTCCTCACTGCTCACCAGGGTCTATTTCTCCACGACCCATACTCCTCTTACTCTCACTTAGGAGCCGGGTGTCGAACATCTCGGCCCCACCACCTTCATGTCCCTCAGAGCCGCACAGCCTAGCATATAGAAGCAGAGCAGAAGATAGAAGCACAGAAGCGGAGAGAGAATAGCAGTAGAGAGAACACAGCAAAGGCAGAGAAAATTACTGCAGCAGAGAAACTCAGCAGCATGAGAGTGAAGGAAAGCTGCAGCAACAGAAAGAATCACAGCAGCAGAGAGCAGCAAAGCTTCAGAATAGGGAAGTGCAGCTGCAGCAGAGAAAAGCACAGCAGCAGAGAGAAGCACAGCAGCAGCAGAGTGAAGCATGGCAGAAGAGAGAAACACTGCAGCAGAGAGAAGCACAGCACCAGCAGACAAACGCACACCAGCAGCAGAGAGCAGCACAACAGGAGCAGAGAGAAGCATTTCGGCAGCAGAGAGAAGCACAGCAGCAGAGAGGAACACAGCAGCAGAGTGAAGCACTATAACAGCAGAGTGAAGCACAGGAGCAGAGAGAAGCACAGCAGCAGAGAGAAGCATAGCAGCAGTAGAGAGAGGCACAGAAGCAGAGAGAATAAAGCGGCAGCAGAGTGAAACAGCAGCAGAGAGAAAACAGCAGCAGAAGAATGAAGCACATCATCAGCAGTTACAAGCAAAGCAGTAGCAGAGATATGTACAGTAGCAGAGAGATGCACAATAACGGCAGAGTGGAGCACAGCAGCAGAGAGAAGCACACCAGCAGAGAGAAGCACAGCAAGAACAGAGGGTGGCACAGCATCACAGAGAAGTTCAGCAGCAGAGAAAAAACAGCAGAGATAAGAACAGCAGCAGAAGAGAGAACACAACAGCAGAGAAAATCACAGCATCAGTAGAGATAAGCAAGCAGTAGTAGCTGTGATGAACAGCAGCAGGAGAGAGAGGCAAAGCAGCAGAGAGAGGCACCGCAGCAGAGAATAGCTCAGCAGCTGCATAGTGAAGCACAGCATCAGCAGAGAAAAGCACAGCAGCAGAGAAAATCACAGCAGCAGATAAAAGGGCAGCAGCAGAGAGAAGAACATCAGCAGATAGAGGCACAAAAGCAGCAGAAAGAAGCATATCAACTGCAGAGAGAAGCACAGCACCAGCAGGGAGAAACACAGCACCAGCGGAGAGAAGCACAGAAGCTTAGAGAAGCAAAGTAGCAGAAGAGAGATGCACAGCATCAGCAGAGAAACAAAACTGGATCACAGAGAAGAAATGAAGAAGAGAATGTCACATCAGCAGCATAGCGAAGCAAAGCAGTAGACGAGAGAAACACAGCAGCAGAGTGAAGCACTAAAAAGCAGAGAGAAGCACATCAGCATTGACAAGCACAGCAGAAGAGAAGCATTGCAGCAACAAGAGAAAGAAGCACAGCAGCAGAGAGAAGCACAGCAGTAGAAATAAGCACACCCGCAGCAAAGAGAAGCTTATCAATAGTAGAGAAAAGCACATCAGCATCATTAAAACACAGCAGCAGAGTGTAGCGCAGTAGCAGAAGACTGAGACACAGCTGCAACAGAGAGAAGCACAACAGGAGTGAGAAGCTAAGCAGCAGCAGAGAGAAACACAGCAGCAGCAACAGAGTGATGCACAGCTGCAGAGATAAATACAGCAGCAGAGAAAAACACAGCAGTAGATAGAAGGACAGCAGTAGATAGAAGCGCAGCAGTAGATAGAAGTACAGCAGTAGATAGAAGCATAGTAGCAGAGAGAACACATCATTAGTAGAGAAAAGCACCGCAGCAGAGAGAATCACAGCAACATCAGATTGAAGGAATTCTGCAGTAACAGAAAGAAACACAGAAACAGCAGAGAGCAGCACAGCAGCATTAGTGAAATGATCAGCCGCAGCAGAGAAGAGCAGCAGAAGAGAGAACAGCAGCATAGAAGCACTGCAGCATCAGAGAAAGTATAAAGGGAGCAGAGAAATGTACAGCAGCAGAGGGATGAACAGAAGCAAACGAGAGAAGCACAGGAGCAGAGTGAAGCACTGCAGCAGCAGAGACATACACAGCAGCAGCAGAGAGAAGCACAATAACAGCAGAGAGAAGCACAGCAGCAGAGAGAATCACAGCAACATCAGATTGAAGGAATTCTGCAGTAACAGAAAGAAACACAGAAACAGCAGAGAGCAGCACAGCAGCATTAGTGAAATGATCAGCCGCAGCAGAGAAGAGCAGCAGAAGAGCAGCAGAAGAGAGAACAGCAGCATAGAAGCACTGCAGCATCAGAGAAAGTATAAAGGGAGCAGAGAAATGTACAGCAGCAGAGGGATGAACAGAAGCAAACGAGAGAAGCACAGGAGCAGAGTGAAGCACTGCAGCAGCAGAGACATACACAGCAGCAGCAGAGAGAAGCACAATAACAGCAGAGAGAAGCACAGCAGCAGCAGAGAGAAGGACACCAGCAGCTGAGAGGAGCACACCAGCAGGAGAGAGAAGCACAGAATGAACAGAGGGAGGCACAGCAGCTCAGAGAAGCTCAGCAGCAGAGAGAAACACAGCAGAAACAGAGGGAGGCACAGCAGTGGAGAGCAGCTCAGCAGCAGAGAAAACACAGCAGAGAGAAGCACAGCAGCAGCAGAGAGAACATCAGTAGATAGAGGCACAACAGCAGCAGAGAGAAGCACAGCAACAGCGGATACAAGCACAAAAACCGAAGCGAGAAGCACAACATCATATTGAAGTACAGCACCAGCAGCGAGAAACACAGCACCAGCAGAGAGAAGCACAGCACCAGCAGAGAGGATCACAGCAGCAGTGTAAAACACAGTAGTAGAAAGAGCAATATTAGAGAGGAACACGGCAGCTGCACCAGTAGAAGAACAGAATCAGCAGAGTGTAGTACAGCAACAACAGAGAGAAGCACACCAGTAGAAGAGAGAAGCAAAGTAGCATAAAGAAGCAAAGCAGCATAGAGAAGCACAGCAGCAGTGAGCACAGCAGCAGCTAATAGCACAGTACCAGCAGAAATAAGTACAACAGCAGAGAGCTCAGCAGCAACAGAGGGAATCACAGCAGAAGCAAAGAGAAGCCTAGCAGCAGCAGAAACATAGCAGCAACTAAGAGTATAGCACCAGCAGGGAGAATCACAGCAGCAGCAGAGAAGCACAATAGTATCAGAGAGAATAAAGGAAGTAGAGAAAGTCACTTCAGTAGTATAGAGTAGCACAGCAGCAGACGAAAGATGCATAGCAGCAGAGTATAGCCCTAAAACAGAAAAGAGAATCACTGCAGCAGAGAGAAGTACAACAGCTGCAGATTAAAGCACTGCAGTAGTAAAGAGTAGCACAGCAGCAGAGACATGCACAGCAGAAGTAGAGAGAAATACAGCAGCAGCAGAGACATGCACAGCAGCAGGGAAAAGCGTAGCAGCAGAGAAACCTACAGCAGCAGAGTAAAGCACACAAGCAGCAGAGAGAAGCACAGCAAAAGCAGAGACAAGCACAACAACAGAGAAAATCACATCAGCAGAGTAAAGCAAAGCAGTAGCACAGATAAGAAGAGCAGCAGAGAGCAGCACATCATCAGCAGAGTGAAAAACAAAAGCCGAAAAGAAAAGCACTGCAGCAGAGAGAAACACAGCAGCAGCAGCAGAGGGAAGCAAGTAGCAGGGAGAAACACAGCAGGAGCAGAGATAAGCATTGCAGTGGCAGGTTGAAGCACAGCAGCTGCAGAGAGAGGCACATCAGAAACAGAGATGTACAGCAGTAGTCGAGAGCAGCACAGCAGCAACAGACAGAAGCAGAGCAATAGAGAGAAGCACAGTACCAGCAGAGAAAAGCATTGCAGCTGCGGGGCAAGCTCAGTAGTATAGAGAAGCATTACAGCAATAGAGATAAGCACACCAGCAGCAGAGAGAAGCACAGTAGCTGCAGAGAGAGGCACAGCAGAAACAGAGATGTACAGCAGTAGTCGAGAGCAGCACAGCAGCAACAGAGAGAAGCAGAGCAGTAGAGAGAAGCACAGCACCAGCAGAGAAAAGGATTGCAGCTGCAGGGCAAGCTCAGAAGTAGAGAGAAGCATTACAGCAATAGAGAGAAGCACACCAGCAGCAGAGAGAAGTATAGTAGCAGAGAGAAGTATAGTAGCATAGAGAAGCACAGCAGGAGCAGAGAGAAACACAGTGAAGCAGCACCTACTGCAGCATTGAGAATCACAATAGAAGTAAAAGCACACGAGCAGAAAGAAGCACAGCAACAGCAGAGAAGCACACCAGCAGCATATATATGCACAGCAGCAGGTAGAGGCACTTCAAGAGAAGAGAGATGATCATCGGTAGCCGAGAGAAGGAGAGCAGCATAAAGAGAGACAGCAGCAGCATAAATAAATACTATAGCTGCAGTGAGAAGTTCAGCAGCAGCAGATAGAGGCACAACAGCAGCAGAGAGAACCATAACAGCAGAGAGAAGCATAGCAACAGAAGAGAAAAGCACAGCAGCATATTGAAGCACAGCACAAGCATAGAGAAGCACAGCACCAGCAGAGAGGGTCACAGCAGCAGCAGTGAAAATCACAGTAGTAGTGAGAACACAGCAACATTAGAGAGAAACACATCAGCAGCAACAGAGAGAAGAACAGCATCAGCAGATAGCATAACAGGAGCAACAGGGAGAAGCACAGTAGCAGAAGAGAGAAGCAAGGCAGCATAGAGAAGCACAGCAGTGGAGAAAAGCACACCAGCAGCAGAGATAAGCATATCAGCAACAGAGAGAAACATAGCAATATATATATATATATATATATATATATATATATATATATAATCACTGCAGCAAAGAGAAGCACAACATCAGAAATAAGCACAGCAGGAGCAGAGAGAAGCATAAAGACAGCAAAGAGCACATCTGCAGCAGAGAGAAGCAGTGCGTCAGGAAAGAGAATCAGCAGAGAGAAGAACAGCTAGCGGCAGCAGAGAGCACAACATCAGCAAAGAGAAGCACTGCAGCAGAGAGAAAAATAGCACCAGCAGAGAGAATCACAGAACAACCAGAGAGACAGAAAAACCAGAGAGAAGCACAGCAGTAGAGAGAAGCAATGCAGCAGCATAGAGGATCATATCAGAAGAGAGAAGCACAGCAGGAACGGGCGGAAGAACAGCAACAGGGAAAAGCAAAGCAGCTGCAGATAGTAGCACAGCAGCAGATAGAAACATAGCGACAGCAGAGAAAAGATAATTAGTAGGAGAGATAAACACAGATGCAGCAGAGAGAAGCACAAAAGCCGCAGACAGAAGCACAGCTGCAGCAGAGAGCACAGAAGTAGCTAAGAGAAGCACAGCACTAGCAAAAAGAACTGCAGGAGAGAGAGAAGCACAGCAGCAGAGTGGTGCACAGTAGTGGAGATAAGTACAGTAACAGCAGAGAGAATAACAGCTACAGAATACTAGAAAGGCACAGCATCAGCGGAAAGATGCACAGCAGCTGAGAGAAGCAGAGCAAAAGCAGAGTGAAGTACAGCAGCAAATAGAATCACAGCAGTAGCAGAGAGCACAGCTGCAGCAGAGAGAAGCAGTGCATAAGGAGAGAGAAGCACATCAGGAGCAGAGAGAAGAATAGCAAGCAGCAGCATAGAGCACAGCAACAGAAGAGAGAAGCACAGCA
>PNEQ01057451.1:2500-16194 GCA_003012365.1 Medauroidea extradentata
TGTGTCTGCTGTTGAAAACATCCAAGTGTCGACAGTTACCTTATATGTTAGAGCAGAGACTTTTATAAACGCTAATAGATCTAATTTGTGATTAGTTTAAGTGTTTTTAGTTTTGTCTTAAGTTGTGAGTATATATTTGTATGCCAGAAACATAAATTTAAAGCAGTTTAAAAGCTGTATTTCGCTGATGAAATATTTTTTAAGCTGTTCCACCCACACACATTCAAATGCGCGCAGACAATCTATTTGTGAAGAGTGCGGCAGAAAGAACTCCCCTATTTGAGAGGCAGCGTGCAGTGGACAGACTTCGTAGGGTGGTGGGAGGCATGTTCTTGAACAGCTTCATACGTGCCGTTTTCAGTGTACGCCATGGCTTGGTCAGGTGAACATCACGCGTTTGTCGTGGAGCAATTTATTCGAAATGGCGGACCGTCAATACTCAACGTGCCTTCCGCATACGCTTCGCGCCCGGACAACTTGACACTGTTCCCGATAAGAAAGCCCTTTATTTGTAGGTTTCCACGAGCGACAGGTTCTGCTTGGAAACTGAAACCTCGCGGTCGACGACGGACTGTTACAGGCCCAGAAAATGTTGCTGCAGTGAGAGGTTCAGTTCAACAAATCCTCGACGTTTCGCAAGAAAGCATGCGGTAGCCTTGCGTTTTATCTGATCGAAGTCTGAGAAGAATCTTGCATCGAGATTTGAAAATGCACCGACCTTGAGGTTTACGTTTTATAGCAGAACCTGTCGCTCGTGGAAACCCACAAATAAAGGGCTTTCTTATCGGGAACAGGGTCACGTCGTCCGAGCGCGAAGCGTATGCAGAAGGCACGTTATTATTGGCGGTCCGCCATTTTGAATAAACTGATTCACGACAAACGCGCGATGTTCACCTGACCAAGCCATGGCGTACACTGAAAACGGCACGTGTGCTGCTGTTCAAGAATATGCCTCCCACCATCCTATGATGTCTGTCCACTGCACGCTGCCTCTCAAATCAGAGAGTTGTTTCTGCCGCACCCTATATACATTATATATATATATATAATGTGTGTATATAGATACATACATACATACATACATACATACATACATACATACATACATACATACATACAGGATATCCAGGAACAAACGCATGATAAGCAAACCACGCGAAACCTGGGCTTCATTGAATACGAAAATGTAAGTGGCAAAATGTACATTTTACGTGCACAATGTGGCAGCACTGCACGAAGAAAGACCCTTCTTGCGCTCAAAGTCCAGGTATCTGTTTATGTATGTTATGTCGAGTAAACGTAGAACCATGTTTGGACTACTCGTGATTTAACATGCACCCGTGATATGCTGGTCTGAATAGTGGTATAGGTCATTCGGGATAAAGTGAGCACTAAAAATGTAACCTTTGACTATTACCTATAGATGCCTTACTGCTTGTGCTGTTGGCAACAAAATTAAGCAATATTGTTCCGTGTATTTTCCTATTTAAAAGCAACAATACTGAAACAAAATCTACCGAAATCGACAAAATTGTATTTTACGTGATTTGTAAACAGTTTTTTATCAAACTGTTTCGAGTCATGCCGATTACACAATTTACTTTACACACACAATTATTGAGTGCCGCGTCCAGAGAGGTTAGAAATTCCCCGTCGTCAGCTGTTACGCGCGGAAAGAAACGAATTGGCTGAAAATATAACTTTAGCAGGGCTTTTTTGAGTGCTCACTTTATCCCGAACTGCCTATAGCAAGATAGGTAAGATATCTGTGAAACACTAGAGAGACTAACTACGGTGCTATGTTGCCATATTGTACTTGTAAAATGTCGTCGTTTAACATCTTGCCACTAATATTTTCGTCTCCAATTGAGCCGAGGATTCGCATATCGGGCTTGTTATGCGTTAGTTTCTGAACAACCTTACATATATAAGTTATGTAAGTTACTTGGTTTATACATAATTTTTTAAAAATAGATTTTGACTGAGCTACTTACAATATCTCATGTTTTTTTCACATCTATTCAATCCGTTAAAAACAGCGTAGATAACTAGGTAATGACTTAAATAATTATTGCCTGATATGACTGATATGATTTCAAAAATAATAAATTGTCAAAAATTCTGAATTTTTGCAGTATACCCACGTAAACATTTACTAACATAAACGTTATTTTGGACATACGCCATTGCGGACGCTTATAAAAATGCGTTCCGGGTCCATACCGGGCATTTATGTAATCTTTGAATGATTCTTGCAATCGGTTCGTATTATGTAGGTCTACATAAAAGTTTTTTTGAACATACGCCATTGCGGCAGTGGTATATGTCCATAAAAACATTTACGTTCATAATACGAACCCATTGTATGAATCGTTCAAAGTAAACATTTACTTTGCATAGATTATATTTTATGTCACAGAAAAAAAGATAAAATTGTAATAATAGTAACTGGTGTAATTTTAAAACAGAATTTATGCTACGATTATATACGTTTTTTTTTTTTATTTGCATGCTTAGTTTAACCCCATTGAAAATATTAGGATGCTATTTTTCTGCTTGCTGGTTAATAATATTAAATTATTTTAAGTAATCATAAGTAGATAATAAAACAATTGTTTATGCATGCGATAAGAAGTTTTCATATTTTGATGTGGGACTAGTTGTTGATCTTTCCTAATGCTCACGAGGACAGGTAACTATGAATAAGTTTTCTCTGTGTGAAATAACACAAAGTTATTGTTGTTTTGCTGAGTAATTAATAATATTACGGAATTCATGTGTGATACCTTGAAAGTCTTGGATTAACAACGGATTTTGCTATCGATTATGTAATATATTTTAGTCAGGGCATATTTTGTGAGTGTTTTTTTAATCTATGATCGAGAATGTTTAAAAAAAATTGTTAGTTTTTAATAGAAATGTTAAGATGTTACACATTTATTTATAGAACTGTTATTCATTTTCAGTTTGAATAATAATATCAAGAATTGCGTACTAGATATACATATCTGGAAGTCATTGTGTTATGCTAAAACAGAAATATAATAATTTCCCATACAGATGAGATACAACCTTGCATTTCTCCTCAGGACGCGCATCTTCAGACAGAGATGGGATCACAAGAGAAATTTTCTCTCCATGAATAATGTAAGCAGGAATGCTACCTTTGTGACCAGCTGGCACGCTCGCCATGCATAGAGAGTGGAGGGACGGAGAGATGGTGGTTATGAATTCAGAAGTGTGTAGCACGCAGGTGTAGTGAAGCTGCAGTGTGGTATTGCAGACTTGGCGGACGACTCGCCGCCCGAGCCGGCGCCTCCAGAGGTGCCCCCCAGGGGACCCTCCCTACACCACCCGCTGCAGGGGCACGCCACGCTGAGGACCCGCTCCGGTACCGGTGGTTCTGTAAACTACACCCTCACCACCGGCGGAGGAGAAAGTCAACCCGCCACAGAGTCTGAGTACCACGCCGCCACGCCATCCGGCAACAACTGCGTCTTCCTCTCTCAAGGTACGACCGCCACCGTAGACTACGTGGTACATAATTCAACGCTAAACGCATTCATATATAACTGTAGGTTTCTTGAAGCCAATTTGCGAAAATTAAAAGATACCAATCCTAGGCAATAGTTTTAGCCAACGTTTTAAACAAAATTGTTTCCAGTGTTACGAACATCTGAGGCACAATCTCTGACGCCGGAACCTTGTGCATGTAACTGCGGCGCAAGAGATCACCCGTAACGAATTAGTAATTCTTGATCAATATTTACTCATAAAGTTGGCAAATAACATCATCTAGAATTTCCACTGAGTATTTTATCCATATTGGCTTCGAAAAAAAAAAGAAGAAATCAATTGATGTTTACAGCGTTAATTTATCTACCATGCACTCTTAAGCCATATACATAATAGAATACTTTAACATTGACTTTACAATAACTTTCAGTACAGTGCTTCTTATGGGGTCGTACGCAATGGCGCTGCCAAACGTAAAGTCAAGCAGCCTTGACTTTACGTTTTCGATAAACTGAAAACTTAAAGTCAAAATCAGGATGGCCGTTTGCAAAGAACAGCTGATTGTGTATGTTATAATAAAAAAATCTTTCTTCCTGTGCATCGTTTTATTCTCCAGTACTAAGATTTCATTTAAAATGTAACTGCTATGGTTTAAATGTATTCGGAAAAACTTGCAAACAGAATTCGAAGTATTTGTAAATGAACTTTAAGATTCATCAATAGATGGCGTAGCTTTTGTTTTGCAATATGCTATCATAAATGGAAAATATTTAAATAACAGCGCTTATTTTGTAATATCTTCATAAAATGCTTTTATGACAAATACATAATTATTTGTATCAAAATTCTTCCGTTTCAAAAAACGGATTCTAAATAATTTTTCAACTGTTGTTACTTTAACTTTACGTTTGTATTGTGTATTGACAAAATACCTAAAGTAACGGAAACGTAAAGTCAAATGTTAAAGAAATCAATTGTGTATAGGCCAGGGACTTGAACATTTCGCGTGTACGTTTCATTGACGTCTGTTATTTGATCACATCGACCTGAGGAATTTTTAGGCAATGAAAATTTAAAGAGTTAGTGGACCTTAGCTTTCCCTTTACGTTTGGGACACGGGAACGGGGAAGGCAATAAGTCGAACATAACACGTCCCTTCAAACACCTCATCGCCTCTAGTCGTGAAGTACTAAACTAGCGTACAGTGTTTTCGTAGAATGCGTTTTCGAATAGGACTTCAAGCGATGACCCTGTTTTTTTATTTGTGGAAAGTTTGTTGTAAAGTCCAATGCAGGTTTGTTTGCCTTACTTTTACGATTACGATCGATATTTTCTCAGCTACAGCAACGCGAAAAAGCAATTTTTTAGCACTTTGGAGGAGCTTGGAATCATGTTTTTACTAAACGAACGGTATTTCTTAAATCATAGGGACACAGTTTGAAGTGTCTTCTTTTCGTAGATAAACGCGTTTGAAATATTTTTAATAGTTGCACAAGAAAAAATGCTTTCCCTGTCACGCTACAACACGGCTCACGCGTCCGATCCACTAAATCTTAAGGGGGAGTGTTAGACCATTTTATAGTATTTTCAGTTTTTGAGCTATTTTATTGTATTTTAAATTTTTTGAGCCATAACATTGTTCAAATTGTATTATAAAAATGTTCTCTTCGTCAAGGCATGGGATATATTCTCGGTAAACTGTTTGACATAAATAATACTGGAATATTTAATTAATTTTTTAATGCAGAATAATTGCAAGACAATTATAGGTTAACTTTCAAGAATTATCTTGCAATTTTTAATGTTTTATTGCATATCTCATGGGATGCAAGTTCATAGTGAGTTATTTTGTTTAAGTAAGTCGGTTGGTTTTCACTATTTGCATGGCAGCGTAACAAGCAAAGTTTGACTTTCACGCCCCGTTATGAGAAAACTATATGAGAGCTGTAATTGTTTCGTAAGAGTAAAATGTACTCACTAGTATCGTCTACAAAACTAAAAATATTTCATAAAAATATAAAACTATGATTTTAACGCACTTGAACACCATAAAGAAGAAATGAGGTTGAAATTCCATTCTATCCGTTACTGGATACAATTTGCTACCCAGTGTAGCAGCAGCCAATGAACAAATTGTTGGTGTCCGAGTATACACACGACAATGGATTCTAACGTTCAGAACATTGGACTCGCGAAATTTTCCAGTCCCTTCTTATAGTTCATCTCATATAAGATTGTCACTTTTTGACTGTTGTGTTGGCATTTCTTTTTACAGATGTTTCCATGAAATATGCAGTGTTTTCCTCTGCCACTAGAAGTATTTGTACAAACACACTCAGCTGGTTCTCAAGCTGTGCAATAAATCATAATTAAGAGCATTTCCCTGTATAAATTTGTACACATGATAGTCATCTGAACTGTCCAATCATGGAATTCTAACGTGAGACAGACAACAGAAGTACAGACGTGAAATAACGTTACTTCTCATTTAATAGGGGCGAACTTAGCCGCTTATTGTCTGCCTGATTGGCTCTTGCATGTTACAACAGGTTTCGTATTGGCTCGACTGTTGGATAGCAAGGCAGCCGCCTTACGCTGATTGGCTGTTGGTGTTCTCGACAAGTTGCTGCCAACTGAGTTCGTCGTCCTACCGGCGTTAAATTTTCTGTGCTGTCGCTGTCCTCTTGCCTGGCTTTATATATTCTGGTACACTGGCACAAATTAGCTGTAGATTTACCACACCGATGTACGTGAGTGTTAAGAATATAGGCACGGTAAAATAGTTTCCTATAGTTACATCAATGTTTACTAGAAATACGTGAATACTGCGGATTAATCTAGCAACAGCCTAAATTCCTAATCCTATACACACAGGCCACAATCGACCAAGATAGGAGTATAGAAATAATTCGTGGGTAACTGAACTGTAACAAACTTTCTGAATAGCATTAGACCTAATTGACTTGTGAATAGGGAAAGGAATAATTCGCTAGTCCAATGACCGACATGTTAGAATCTACAGTCCTATGCATACTCAAGCCCCGTCTATTAGTTCATTGTCTGTTGTTCCTGTGAGTAGCAGCTAATAGACAAATAGTCAGGGCTTGTGTATAAATAGGGCGTTGAACTCGCGAAATATTCCTTTCCCTACTTATACACAGTATGAGTCACTTACCATGCCTCAGCTTCTAAAGAAGACAAACATTGAGCACTGTACTTTAAGTCTGGTAACATTAGTATACATTTGACTGTTTTATAAAAATATATAGGAACTACACCATTGATGTATTGGAAACAATTTTACCATTGTTAGGATTGATGGTTTATCGCGGGAAAATTTGACTGTTTGCTGGATTTGAACACACGTTCAGCTGATCAGAAGGTTACTGGCTTTATCTTGTACGTGGAGCTGTTACCCTATTTGACTGAGTCAATAAGAATACCGATATTGTAATATTTTGTGCCTCTAATTGGTCTGCAATAAACTGCAATATTTTGTGCCAACATACTCTTGAAAACGCTGTAGCTAATTGCAACACATATGATTGGATGATGAACGTCTGACACAACGTAGCTGTCTGCAGACCGATGACAGGCATTACATATTACATTAGCGGGATTCTTGTTGGCTCAGTCAAATAGGACAACAGCTTCACGTATAAACGAAAACCAATAATCTTCTGATGAGCTTAACGTTCGTTGAAACCCAGCAAACAGACAAGTTTTCTCGCATCAAACCATCATCTCTAACCATACTACTGTCCGCGCGCCAGCTTCGAGTCCCTGGCGGGAATGTGTTTTTCGCCCGTAAATACATAAATAATGCAACGAAACCCAACAGCATGCGACGCACATGCTAGTCGTAGTAACGTCGTAAGTCAGGGCGTGTTTGATACTGTGTTACTGTAGCGTACATGAAATTTACGATGAAAAATGCATACACGCCAGGGACTCATAGCTGTCGCGTGGACAGTAAATTGGTGTTTTAATTTTACAAATATTTATTTTTTACAGTTTGGCCTGCGGGCTTTCATCAAAAAACACCCGTGTTCCCCAGCAGACAAGCGCTGCTTATTGGCTGAGCTCCAAGACTGTGACAGGCCTACCTAGAGCCTGTGATTTTTGGTGGATATAATTCTACACCAATGTGTTTCAGTGCCTTACGTCTATATTTGCATTTATGTTGAATGGTCATTCACAAGCGCGTATTTGTGTAGAGGTGTCGCTCATTTGACTACTCCAGTTAGATCAACGGTACTGCAACACCACAAGTTTGTTGTTTGCTGGTAGATCCCCAAGATTCTGAGTTAAAAGCTTCCAATCATTGACCAAGAGACAGAGCTGCAGATGTGCACGTGACAGATTGCTAGAGATAGGACATTTCGCGAAAATATTTTTGCAGCACTTTGTTTCAGTGCCTTACGTGCGCACCTGCATCTCGGTTTTGTGGTCAGTGATTGGATGCCGTGAATACCCAGCGTGTGAATGTTAAACCCGTAAATCACAGACGTGATGTGTGGCAGTTAGTTATCCGTGTACAGATTGGCACAGTCAAATGAATAACAACTCTGCACAAAAGACTCTTGTCAGTAGCGATGAAGTTGAGCTGCAGGTGTGCATAAGGCACTGAAATAAAGTGGGGAAAAATTTTTTTCTCCAAAAATTCCTGTCCCTAGGCATTACAAACTAAGTGGTGCAGAACTGTTTCCACCATAGATCACTGGTTATAGTGATTAGTTGCTTCTTCATTGTTTGTTCAGCGCCTTTCGGGAAGGGCGATATAAGTAAAGGGTCAGTTTAAAAAAGTGGCACCAACGACACATTTATTTGAACTCTAGTTTGTGCTTTAAAAAACTCTCCACTAACAAAAGGTCATCTATTGGCTTCTAACGGTACAAGCGGGTAGCAAGTGAATGTCCTACGAATTGTTTCCGTATTTAAAACTGACTTGCAGTAGTCAAAGCATTGTAGGACAGCCGTCGTAAAATCACAGAAGTAGCAGTCGGGGATACTTCCTTAGCGTTCTACCTGACTTAAGATGAAACCACGAAACTTATGTTCTTCTAATGGCAGCTTTCCTACACATTTTAAGGAAACAGTCATGCATATACTGTCGTTACTAGCCTTGTACAGTAACAATGGCCATCACTCTTTACAAGATAAAGTATGTCTCGGAGGAAAATCTTCGCATACTTATTAGGAATTTTTTTGCAATGTCTGTATGGTTATATCTTGCTGCCTCTTCCTACTTCCAAATAGCACGCAAGCCCCTTGATATCGTTGTCTTAATTATTCTAACAAGCGGCCACCCTTCCTACGACCATTTCTCCTTAGCCACACCGTAAAAAAGTTCGTAATCTTTTCACTTATACATACACAGAATGCGACACGGACCATACCTCAGCTTGTACAAAGAGAAGCGGTTTATCATTGTAACTGAACAAGTCTGATAACATCAATGTCCTACACATGTACAGAAATGTACCATTGAAATATGGTAATACTTTCTTAACACTCATATACATAGTTGGGGTAAATTTACACAGTCATTTTTTAACAGTTCAGTCTTCTTCATCCTGGGCAGGATTTAAGTATGGTGCAGCTTATAAGACGATATCAGAGTTGATTTCAAGCACGTCAGTTTTTGTGTTTTCCTAACTTGAAATAACACCACACCTCTTAAAGATTATTTTCCTTTGTTTCAGGTAAGTGTGAAGATTCTCTTTTTCTACGCCTTCTTCACATGAGGTAGATAATAACCCCTCGCTTCTTTTTGGATTCAGGTAAGCCTCTCAAAATCTGGACAGTATGTTTTTTTTAACTAGCATATAGCTGCCGTTACTTATTATCTTCAGGCTGTATGGCCATACTGGGTAGTTTTTTCACACTGATGCAAAAAAATTCAAAACCTTTTTAACGAAATGCTTTGAAAAATATTCAAGACTAAGAGTGGTTATACGGTGGACAGTTCCATTTTGGATTTAGGCGTTTTGCAAAATATTTCACCTTTTGTTCGCAATATATATAAAGCTTTATTTAGGCTTCTTTCCATATAAAAACAATTGTTCATACTTTAGGTGCTAAAATCTATAAAAAAAAAAGCTATAAGGTTTACTGCTACCTAAATAATTATTATTTATTTGTGACGGAACACTAAAAAAAGGTAATATTTAAGCTTAACAACCTCTATGCACTCACATGTAATAGGACTACAACACTTGTAGCTCCGTGTACTTTGCTACCGGTAGAACAGAAATTCTTCCTGGGGAATATCTTCGACAACCTTTTGCAAAATTTAAGTGGTACTCGAGCCTATCAATCTCCGTGTATTCAAAATAGGAGCAAAATCTACCCCTCTAGCAGCCGCTTTCCCTTAGGAAGATTTCTATAACTTATTTTATAAATGCAAATAATATTATTTGCGTCGCCACAGTTAGTCACATCCAAGAGTCTTTAATATTAGTCAGGCGAGTGGTGACTTATTGTTTGTGCTTAACTAAACATGGTTTGAATTAACCATACTAGGTGTATAACAACGTTTTACTAACCATAAAATGAAGTGAAAGGAGAAAAATAAGTAACAAAACTGTGTTGTTTTATTTGCTTCAGGAAGTTTTAACTTCGTTTGGAAACCACATGCAGAACACCTCATCATTATTTCTTGTCCCGTTTTTATATTTACATAATTAAAATGTTATGTGCTATTGTGGCAATTAATTTATAAATAAGTACATTAAATATTTTGCAGGTATTTTAAGTCTTGCACTAAACCTATAAACTGTCACAAAAAGATCATTGCAACACAGTGGTTTCTCTTAGTCGAAACCAATAAACTTTGTAAACCCATATCTCTGCCAAAATTGTTTATTTGCAGTTAATTTTGTGTGAATGATGTTCCTAGAAAATCTTGTTAACCGCAGAGGTACCATACGTAGCCTCAGTTGTAAGCACGGCCGTAGAAGAACAGGTCTGGACACTCGCCTGGATATTTGACCCCCTTGTTGTTTGGCTGTAGTTCACCAAGTTACCGAGAATATTGTGTTTTATTGGCGCTGATGTTACGGCGGTCGGACTAAACTCCGCCCACTTCCTTTCCGCTAAGATAAACAATATATCAAAACGTATTTTTTATCCATTTATGAAATACTTTCTTCGTTCACAGTTTTAAGAAAAGGCTCCAGCAACCTTTATTTACTTTATAAATTCAACAATGCAAAAAAGTGGACGGAGTGTGAGTCCAACCGCCCAGAAAACAGCGCCAAAAAGTACGACATTATCGGTAACTTGACGAACTACAGACAAACAACAAGGGGGTCAAGCAAAATACATTGTTAGATAGGCGAGTGTCCAGACCTGTTCTTCTACGACCGTGGTTGTAAGCACATGACACAAAAAGTAGCTAAAGTAAACGTGACACATCGCCAGTCATCATAGCAATAAACATTTCGCGAATTTGTTGATCCAATTTTGTATACTAAATGCGTGACTAATAATTCATGGCTAAACACTACCTAAAGTGAACGGAAATGTTGAGTTGAATGTGATATTTAAGTTTATCATATTCCGGTGTATAACCGCTGGCTAACCTTTTTCTGTTTTTAAACCTAGTTTAATAATTAGTTTCTGTGTATATCTCTTACTGTGCAATTCAGTTATCAGTCATCATACTAGAAAGACACCCGTGCGCAGGTAAGGTTATACGAAAAGCCAAGGCCATTGCAGCTGCTCGCAAAAGAATCTTATCTTGGAAGAGAAATACTTAAATGTGTTTTTTATTGGAGACTTACTTCTGCCGTTGTGTCTTCAGATTAGACAACGCTTATATTCCTCTACTTCGAGAAACCTAACTATTCCTCTTATCCGTGATTTAAATTTTTAAATTGGTACTTTATCTCTGAACTGTCACGTCATCGCTTAAAACAACGTATAATAATTTTCCATCTCAGTGTCTTGTGGAATCAAGTTTGACCTGAAGCTTCTCAGATCTTGTCCTTCTTCTAAGATAATACAATAGATTTATTATTCATTGCAGATTGAGTACTTCCCAAATTAAATTACATTTTCCAACTTCTATGTCTTGCTTAGTCTCAAGATGTAACTAGAAGTTCTCAAACGGCATACTGTCTTATCGTAGTGTTTAATTGCTTGTCGACCTCTGTGTCTTTCCATCCTAAAGCATGATTAAATTTCACAATTTTCTTTTTCAATCTTTCTCTGTTCTTTGACTAGTTACTGGTATAGCGTATAAATATATCACTGTGTCTTTCCGTCTTAAAGCTGGATTGCTTTTCCTTTACGAACTTTTAAACTCTTCTAATCCTTGTAGCTAGTCGTAGGTAATATATTTTTTTATCCCTTAATATGCATATAGACCAATACATATAGGCTATTATATCGCATAATATTACGGTTAATTATGAACTTAACTTACACTTTACGTGCTCAGAATACTCTCTTAGTATTATTGCATGGCAGTAGTAAATTGTTAAGTTGCCCACAAAGGCAGTGAAACCTCAGTAGTACAAAACATTTTAATACGAATTTTTTCATTAATACAGAGTTATTTCATTTTCCGTTGTATTAAAGATAATTTTTGCTCTGCATTTATGTTGATATAAATTTATAATCTCGTCACAACGTGATAAATTTATATCAACAAAAATACTCAGCAAAAATTATTTTCGTTGTACAACATTGTGGCATGAAGTAATCTGGTGAAATGAGATCGTGGAAATAAGAATGTGTACATTTTGTAGATTAATCAAATGTTTATATATATAATATTTATTCGTCTCTCAGTACATTCTGCATTACTACAAAATGTAAAAATTTAAGTCTCTACAGGTTTGTATTAGAAAGGTTTCACTAACACGTATATTAATTTTTCGCCTTTATTGCCTAAATTATGTGATGTTGAACCTCTGCGATTTTCTCTTTCCAGTACAGCCTTCGTAGAAATGCCCGTCTACTTTTCTACACAAAAATTTTTTTATGAACGCTTCATCACAATATTGGTGTATTTCTCACAACAAAATCACTTACTATAATAAATTGGATATTTAAGGCAACGGTATGCATTTAAAATCCGTTAAAAGTCTAATTTATCAAAGATATTTATTTCGAACACATAAGTATTTGCTTTTAAAGGAATAAGTGAACTTTTATTAATTAATTAATTTTGACTGCAATTTCGTCTCTATCGTGTGTGTTCGTCTGAAAGATACAAATGTTCGTCTTCAAATAAGGCATTAAACAATTGAACAAATAACAGGCGTACGTGTACACCAATTTTTCTACACATTCGTAAGACCAATTTATGCTGTTTTTGTTTGTGATAGCTTAATCCCCAACAAAAAAGGAGGGGTGTTATAATTTTGACAGCTATGTCTGCCTTGTGAGTTTTTGCGTCTGATTGTGGCTTATCGTAGCTCCCAAAGGGATGTACCTAATTCAATGCTTTTTTTTTTAATTGAATGCTAGTTTCATGAAGATGGTTTTCATCTGCATTTGATGAAAATCCTTGTAGCTGTTTATAATAGTTATGAGTTTTTTTCGAAATGATAATTTAACACGTAATGGCAGAGTATTTATTTGCGGATTTCCTTACTTATCCTTGGCTGCAGGGATATAAGTGGCTTTTCCTTGATGTGTACACTGTTTCTTTCCTAGATTATTTTGTTAATTCGCTCGACTAGAATTTTAGTACATGACTGTAAATCTGATGGTCCTTCAGTGATACTGTTACCTGAGCCTGTTTCTGCGCTCATGTGCGTAGTGTGTGTAACTCAGTAGAGTCGTCCCTTGCAACCATGTGTTAAGCACATGTTGTATTCATAGCAAATATTAAATCATCATGTTATAAAAATAAAAATACACATACACATTTATAGATATTTATAATTTATATTGTAATATTGTTGGTCATTAAACTATATTTATGCTGTGCTGTTTATTTACTTTTAGTTGTAAAAATTGTGTCTTAAAATATTGTTAAAACGTGTGGTTTTGCCACCGTAGGACTAGGGGGAGCTGACATACGACTTTCACTACTTTTGGGACAGGAGGACGACAACACGTAGTTCCTTCACAAGGGGGCTCTCCACCACCTGGCCAATTATAAACTAACACAATTTCCAATAACACATGCATGGCGGGCCAGGATGCCATGCTCAGGGAGG
>PNEQ01057452.1:0-16193 GCA_003012365.1 Medauroidea extradentata
CCATGCCTCCCATGATGTAGGCATGGCGAAATCCATCGCTGGCGGAGGATGGAGATTAGCTACGCCTTTCCCTTCTGAAGTTGGCTGACTCAAAGACATGATGAAAATTGAAAATCGTATTTCTTCTTTACCACATTTTAATTTTACAACACCCGCACCGCTGCCACCATGTACTATTAGTGGAAAGGTAAAATAATAGTGAGACCATGTTATTCCGAGACTCGTGAGACTGGTGCCATCTTGGCAATCCCGCCAACCTACTGGCACAGATACAGTCAGGGTATATCTAAATAAGATCAAAATGTATTTGAAATATAGAGAAGTTGATTTTGAGTTAACCTACTTCAGTATTTTTGTATTCAAATAGGAAAATGCACGGAACTATGTTCAGTAATTTTCTACCAATCATACAAGGAGTAATGTAACTGTTTTTAAGACCATGTTTTAATGTTTCTACTGTTTTCACAGTAATCATTTTTTAAAACCGTAACTAGAGCAGATATCAAAAATTCGTCTAGCAATTTTGTTTAAAATGGTTTTTTATGGGACATGTAATTTTTTCAGCATTATTAATTGTAAGGTTTTGATGAAAAGGTCAATTAACGAGAATTTTGTTTATTACATAACTATCTAAAACCATAATACTACTTACTGCATTGAAAAAATTAGCCAATGTGGAGAAAGCCATTTTAAACAAAACTGCCAAACAGATTTTTGATATCTGCTCTCATTTACGCGTAAAAAATAACTGTCACAAAAACAGTAGTAATGGATAGTGATTTTTTTTTTTTTAATGTTAAATCTTTAGAACTCACTTTATCCCAAAAGACTGATACCTACCATTTCTACGTGATTATCTTTGGGTATAGTAAGTTACCTTCATAGTTCAGTTCCAATGAATTTAACATTATTTTTTATACTTGTCCTACTAAAGTTTTATTAGGGTGTGAAAAGAACACTGTCACTGGTAAAAAAGTAGCATACTTCAAGATGTTCACTTTTTTACATTTAATTGCCAAAATGTAATGAAAATCAGCCATTTTCTGCCTGCTGGCAGGATCAACAAGAATGATAGGATGCTTATATGACTCTACTTAAAGCTAGCTTCTCCACGAGTGTGTCAGACTTGTCAGTGTGGCTAGCCTGGATAATGCGCAATGAGATGGAAATGGAACCTTAGGGTCTAGTGTAAACTAGACATTCCTACGCCAGAAGGCCAGGAAGTTTATCGCCATGCCGATTATGGGTCCAGATTAATGGGACGAGAAATAATCACTAACTGTGAAAAAATGTAAGGTATAGGAAAAAAACATTTTCAGATACAGTAGTACATATTTTTTTTGGGGACTAGCTTCACATGATTATTAATTGTATGTAATAATAAATTTAGTAGGACCACTCAGCATGCATTGCAAGGTCTTTCAAAGGAAGAAAGTGTTTGTGTTTTAAATCTGTTTTTTGAAGTGCATTTGGATGCAAAATATTTGGGTTTTTCCATTTGGTGCGTACATAAATAAAGGGAAGGTTTACTGACATGAGAAGCATGGAATTTTCCAATTTTAGTTTGCACACCAACTCAAGTTCAGAAATGACAGTATAATAAGTGCACTAAGCAAATCCTGGGTAAAGATTGTGATGAAAATGTTAGTGGAAAAATGTTGTACAATGACAGTTTTACATGCACAATGTGGCTAAATAGTACGGATGTTCTACAGCCGGGTGAGTTTTGTTTATTCGGGTAATCATAAGTGGGTTGGAGAAATTTTGCGGCGTTAGGGTACATAAGTTTTACTTTTATTTTTTGTTATTATTATTGATAAGATTGACTGTGTTCCATGTACTTTAAATAAGTTTTTCATTGAGAACATGTGGCATGAGTCAAAATGAATACCTGTAAAGTTATGCTGCACAGGTTGGTGCACTGAGAAATTTCGTAATTGGTTCAACCGATGAAAGTGGTTAAAAATGATGTGGATTGTGACAGGATACTGGGATATGAGAGAGATTTTTGGTCAGCACTTAACATCGAGGTCTTCAGCACTGAGGGTAACATGAGGAGTATGGAGCGGCACCAGAGTGAAAAGGGAGGGAAAGGGAAATCCTGAGAAAACCCGCCGACCAATAGCATCGTCCGGCACAATTTCCACGTGCGGAAATATGAGGACCTACCCTGCTGGGAAACGAACCCGGGTCGCCTAGGTGGGAGGTGAGAGGTCTGACTCCTCTACCACTGCGGTCCCGTTTGATACTGGGTAGGATCACAGAAGCTTCCCCAGGATTGGTACATAAAGAAATGTGATTTTCTTTTCCTAAATTTAACGCTTACCTACTGGAGAGTAAATCTCCCAGGCACAGAGAGAGATATATATATTTATTTATCTCCACAGGCACCGCCCTCGGAGAAGAAGCAGCGGTTACTACGGCAGCTCTTAGGCTAGGTGACTGGTCAGCACCTACCCAGGTATATAAGTAGGATTGTCGCTTATACAGAGGGAGCTCAGCGTTAGCCCTTTTCCCTTGACGCCACTCTCGGGCAAGCAATTTGGCCTCCATCCACAGCTTATTTTCTACACAGAGATGCTAATTTTCATCGCACCGCAAGGCCAGGCGTTAGTAGGGAGGACAACACTCACTCAGAATTTTTCTTCCTGCTGAACTAGAGCAATGTTGTAATGAAATAATAGCATTATTTATGATAGCCCGAAAACATTTTGTGCAAATAGGCATTGCGCATGCACTATGATTTCGATTGCCAATAAAGGTTTACTTTATTTTGTGCATACAGAAGGTTATAACTGCCCGATCAGTGTATTCTTACATTCAGAATACATCTCCCTATTGAAATCAATTATAATTTCAATAAAATATATTTCCGTATCTTAGCAACTACCTTGAGAAAATGGACATTGCACTTGCTGCAATTTCCATTGCCAGTGAAGTATATTCTTCGTTATTTTGTGTTGAAGAAAAGTTATGGATGCCCTTTTAGGATATTCTTTCATTTATAATGTACTTGCCAGTAAAATTTTCAATAGTTCACAAAAAGCTTAATTTCTGCCCCAGTGACAGCAAAATAACACTGATTTTATGAGAAAAATGGCAAGTTTTGGTGTTCAGGGTAGGGGATAGCTTTACATCAGTCAGAATTCTAATAACAGCTTGTCCAAAATAAAGACCTTTTTTCTGGTGTAATAGTTTTGTCACAGACTCGTTATATGTAAAATTACTCGTATGTAAAATTTATGTTTTAATATCTTTGCTTCGTCTTGTTTTTACATATTGTTATAAAATAACACTAGAATAACTTTGGCCGTGCAATGTAAGTTAGATATGAATGTAGAAAGTATTTTTGATGATAGAGTGAAAAACTATCATATGTTGATAATACAACAAAAATTTATTTTGCAAATAGTTTTCGTTGAAGATGTTGAGGGGAAGATGAGTATTTATAAAATTGGTTACTTGTGAAAATGTAAAGCCTGGTTATACTGTATAATCATTTATGCCAGCCCAGAAGCCAGCGAGATGCAGATATAGGTATCACCAATTGAGTAGTCATAGTTTTCTGTAGATTTGTAATTTATCCTTTTAAAATCATTTTAATTTTCCATGTAGACATTCAAATGAAATTTCTATGTTCATGGCTACATTTTTATGCGTAATCATTATATTTATTCTTTTGTTGATTTGGAAACCTCAAGATGAACATGCTTACCAACAAAAATAGTTTCTTTAGTTGTACTTTTGAGTAGGGAAAAATAATGGGGAAAAATAATGAACAAAGGTTAATTTTTTTCTTGTATCGTTAATCATTTCACAAATTGTCTAATCCAATTTTTTAAATACAGTACGTATATATTTTATTATGATATCGAGTAGATACTCATTTTTCAGAGCATTTAATTTTACAATCAGTTTTTAGTTATTGTATGTGTTAGTGTTTATCTTAAACGGTAGAAAATAAAAATTGTTTAGAATGAAAAATTTTACGAGCCCTTTAATTAAAGTGCTCTCTTTACCATGAGCAACCTGCAGTCAATAGTTACATGAAGTGGTTTGTTTTGAAAACTATTTAATTGCCTGATGGGGAATTTGGCTACAGTGATCATTTAATTTTATTAATGCTTAATATGATATTGTTTGTACTTGTCACACACTCCAACCATAGTGTTTAAACACACAATCAGTGTATGTAATATCAGTGCTACCACCAACATTGTGAGCATGATGTTGAACCAGCTACCAGGGTGGAAGGCGCCGTAGCCTCGGCCTGCCACCCAAGGCCTGGCTTCACTAATGATGCTCCTAAGAGACATATCCACCCACAAGGCGAGAAACATCCGTTGTAATGTATGCTCAAGGCAACCACAACAGGAATGCAATTACTCAGTGAGAAAACGACATGCACTTGTTTAGGTTTAAAGCCATATTTTCAAAAATAATAATAATAATCTACATCGCTCCTCCCTCAACATACCTTCGCAATAATATATGGTACCAACCCAAATACATACCTTTGACATTAAATCCCAAACACCAGTCAAACTTTACAAAAGGACTTTTGTCCTAAAATATTCCAAGAAGAGCACTCGCCGCACACAATACACTTCACAGCTTCGTGCTTTATTTTGCATGTATACAAACGTGCCTATGTAAAAGCAAAGCCCACTCACGCAATGTACACCTCTGAGCCAGAGTTACATATGAAGATATGATCCATATATATAAATATGAAACACATCAAAAGGGTTAAATGGTGTACCCGCAGGTATTAACGACCCTCAACCTTCCAATTTGCAGCGCTATCAATCTCAAAACAGCTGTTCGTCGCTTCCCTCCTTGCTAATCAATTCTGTGCACCCATTTATACTCCTAGTCGACTTGGTCAGTGCTTTTCCCATCTCTTTGAAATTGCAAACCGCAATGTTTCAAAACGACTTGGAACTCATCTTGAGACGAACTCCTCGTCATCCAAAACTGTTTATCAGACAGAGACTATCATCAACTGATCCAGCCTCTCCTCAAAAAGGGGAAAACTGCGAAACTCTGGACAACTCACCAAATCCTCGTTGATCACCACAACCACCAGTCAGCCGCATACCTGAGCTGCGATCGGACCTTCCATTCACCTCGTTTAGCCCAAAACTGAACAGACAAACACCCACACCTCATGGAAGAAGGTTTCCAACGAGTTGACGATCATTGGCACTGCAACTTCATCGGACCACACCCGAGTGATTGTCAACTTCACCTGCTACCTCCTCGTCCCACTCGCCTTGCCAGAGTGAGCCCCACTCGCCTCTTCGCCTACCATGCAAGCACTGTCGCCACCCCCTCTCTTCTACCAACCGAAACCCCTGAGACTCCCCTCCCATCAAGGCCGCCCTCTCCACGGCCTTTAGAGGGGTGAGCCCGACAGAATGAGCGACTCAGACGCCCCGAAGACACTACCAACATTCACCCCATTCAACCAGGGACGGCGAAAGCGCCGAAAATTCATGAAGTAAAGAGAATTTAAACAAACCTTGGCCGACAGACGTCCCCAAAAAAAAAAACACCAAACCAAATTAAGCAAACTGAAATGAAAAAAAGCAGAAAACTAAAACAACCTTGCAAAACTACCATTAAGGATGCAGTCCCGACCAATCAACCAGCTCAATGCTGCTATAATAGTACTAGCCAATCCTTGATTCTTAGACACAGTATAATTTTTATCAAATGTACATACACCCGTTTGTGTATAATACACAGTATTTTACATTTTTTAACTCATACAGTCTATATTTTTTAATTCGCCTGTAGAATTAAACAGCTTATGGTGTAAAGTGGCGTATGTGATAAGAGAGTATGTGTTGCAGGCAAAGCTGTGTATGGTAGAAGACATACAAGAGCAGCTAAGTCCTCTAGCCACTGCATATGCTAGGGCCAGGGGAGCTGACAGAATGTCTTCCTTTGGGGACTTCGTAGCTCTTTCTGACCCCTGTGACCTTCCAACTGCCCGCATCATCTCCCGTGAGGTCAGTTAGTCTTCCTGTTTCGTCAGGTCTTAGTGAACGCTGCTTGTGTAGCTCATAGTTGTTGATTTTTGTGCATAACTTGAAAGTGGAAAACTTGTTACGAGAATTACAGTAAAGCTCTGATATTAAAATGAGTCACGATGCACATCTTGAAAGTGGAAAGTTTGTTAAGAGAATTACAGTAGAGCTGTGATTGAAAAATGTATCATGATTTCTGAAACATAAATTTAGTATTGATAACTTTTATGTGACAAAATGTGTTAGATGCATCACTCGAACACTTACTATCATTTTAATTTTTGTTTGACATTACTGTATCTGTAAAAGTATTTATTTAAGAAAAGGAAAATAAAAGTATGTACAGTAATAAGGCAAGCTGAATGAATTTTTTATTTACTTTTCTTAACATACATTTTCTTGCTATTTACAATTTTTTACTAGATTGTTCCCAAAAAGTATAAATTGGGATTTCACTGTTTTTTGTTATCATAGGGTAGTTTATACAAAGTGGTGTTTTAAAAATTGGTTTTCTTGTTTTGTGTTTTGAGTCTTTGCCTTGCATAGTTTCTAGTAACTGTAAATGGTTTTCTGTATTCACATTATTTCATTTACGAATGACAACTTTGAAAATAGTTGAAATGAGAACCGAAAGAAATTGTACTTTTTTAAGGTTTCGGATGGGATCATAGCACCTGGCTATTCTCCTGAAGCCCTTGAGCTTCTACGTAAGAAGAAGGGTGGATCCTACTGTGTTCTCCAGATTGATGCATGCTATGAGCCCAAACCAATGGAGCAGAAAGTGCTGTTTGGAATAACACTGGAGCAGTTGAGAAACAATGCTGTTATTGACAAGGGCCTTTTCACCAATGTAGTTTCTGCCAAGAAGGAGGTCAGTTCCACAAGATGCAACCTTTGCAAAATTTTGTTTTTGTGTGTGCTCACATGTGTGAATGCTTGTGCATGTATGTACAGTCTTATTTTTTTTTTTGTTTTCT
Organism: Medauroidea extradentata; assembly: GCA_003012365.1. Lineage (NCBI taxonomy): Eukaryota > Metazoa > Arthropoda > Insecta > Phasmatodea > Phasmatidae > Medauroidea > Medauroidea extradentata. The sequence goes on from PNEQ01057452.1 coordinate 7,013, forward strand.
TTCCTCACTTTACCTGCAAATATAAAAAAAAATTGTCAGTATCTTGATAAAAATGTGTTTATAATACAGAATCAAAATGTTACCGTAAACACCCTACATACCACGTTCACAATTTCTCCAAAATTTGGATGTCTATAAGTGGGGTGCGCGTCGTACATGGAGAATTTCAGTTTTGAAGGTCGGTGCGAGTGATTAACTTGGGTACACCGCGGGTGGCTGGCGCTTGCAGGAAACTTGGCAACAGTGCGGGTGACTTGGCCTGTTTTGATGAAGCTCAGGATTGCGGGTGTGTAGACTTCCTGTCGCCATAGTGTCGTGTGCAGCAAGCATTGTTCTTCTGTCACTGCGTTGTCAGTAATAGCGTTTCACTGTGTTACTGACCCATTACAATGTCAAAACGGCTTCATTCTTTTACTGCCGGTGAAAAGTTGAAAGTGATTGCTGAGGCAGAGGATATCGATAATCGTGCAGCAGGCAGAAAATATGACATCTCGGAATCTTGCATCAGGCAGTGATGAGGAGACAAAGTCAAGTTGCAAGACTGCAATGTAAACAGGCGTGCTTTCAGAGGCATTAATGCCAAATTTCAATGGGTAGAAGAATGACTGCATGCATATGTAACAGAATTACTGCAGTTTGGTTATGTAGTTACTACAAAGATGTGCCAGATGCAGGCTTTGAAGATTGCGCAGGAATTGGGGGTAAACCCAGAGTTCAAAGGTAGCGCGAACTGGATTTACCATTTTTACAAAAGAAATGGCTTATCCGTACAACGGAAAACTAATGTTTTTCAGCGACTTCCCAAGGCCTACAATGATGTTAGCATATCAGCGGCACGTGATACAGTTGCGGCAGCAGCATTCCTACCTCATGGGGCAGATGGGCAATACAGACCAAATACTTGTCTAATACTTCGAAATGCCCAGTGACACAACAGTCAACGCTACTGGTGCAAAATCTGTTGCTGTGCACACAGGTGGCAGCGAGAAGTAGAGATGCACTGTCATGTTGACAGTCTTAGCAGATGGAAGAAAACTGCCACCCTATGTCATCTTTAAGCACAAAACCATTGAGAAAATTTAAAGTTGCCATCAGGGCCCTGTTCCTCAAAAGTGTGGTCTTATATATTATTAGTTACAAGTAAAAGTTCTTGTAAAATATGGTTTTGTAGATTTGTGCTCCACAGAAAAACTTTGTTTATTTGTAAGTATAGTAGATTTATGCAAGTAAACAAACATTTTACTACAAGTGTAGTAAACTGTGCTTATAAACAATATGGCGTCGAAAGAAACAAAGCTATTCGTATTGGAGAAATTTTCTGATAGGAAACCAATATTATTTGGTACATTCAGTGATACATTAATAAAACAGGATAAATGTAGAGCTTGGCAAGAAGAGTATAACAGTGGGCCGTCCTGTGGAGCCTTCGAAGGTAAACCTTGGACATATGTGCGAGACGTTTTTTGGCCAAACCTCCGAATAACTACAATGGTAAGTATTCCAGAAGTTTTATTATATATGTATTTAAGTATAAACACCATGACAAAGTTACACGGTGAACAAAATGCACTTAAGGCCTTCATTGAATGTATTTAAATACGTACAGTATATGCCTAACCTCAAAATTAGCTAACAACACAACAATACATCAAACTAATTGTATTTTGCAATAAAATTAAATACACAAGTGTGATACAGTTTAAAGATACACTGTGTAAAAAAACCAAAAGTAAATTAAGTACATAGTTAAAACAACCATAATTTGCTAACATACCCTAGTTACATGTAATAGTAATTTGTGTACAGTTGATGCTGAAAAAATGGGGACTGCTGGTGAGAATGAGTCAAAGCTCACTGATATTGATCTTAAAGTGTTTGACATACACTAGACCCCCGATTTTACGAACCCTAGATTTAGCGAAGGTAGTGATCTTACAAATACACTCTCAGGAACCCTAAAAAAATAACAAAATTCTATGGCAAAAAAATATTGTAAGGAATTATATTGAAAATGATTTTAAAATATATTATTTAATTCACAGCACTGAAATATGAATTGTAGAGTTTCAGTTATTATTTGGTAACTCATAATATTAGAAATAAAACCAGAATAGTGAATATCCGTTAAATGCGGCAGTAACAGCTTAAAAACAGCGCGCCACCTCCTGTTCCAAGCCGGCTGGCCTGCTGTCTTTGCAACTACGACGTATTAGGATCTAAATGGAGAGTAGACCGTACTACAGACGGCACATATGCACATGTTCATTTAAATGTAGTACGGCCTCCTAGGCTATTTCTCCATGTCTCGCGAGTCTTATATATCTTTTCTCTCACTGAATGTGTTTACGTTCTTACACAAACCCCATAAATAATAGCATGAAATAATTTTTTCTTTACTGGGGTAACACCGTATGTTATTAACATTTTGAGTGTTATGAACGTATATTTACATCTTCCGATTTTTTTTTCTTCAGAAATATGATGGATGTAATTTTACGTCCAAGGCCTTAAAATAACCTCTAGCATCAGGACGTAGTTATATGGCTGTCGTCTTTGTTGTATAACCTTCCTGAGTCGTAGTTGTTGATTTTCCAGCCGCTAGATCGCACTTGATTCTGTCTAGCGAAGCAGTATAATTGATAAACTGCTGCGACTGAAGTGACATTTTTTGAGCACCCGCTAGGTAGCATTCGATGCACAGGATGACTGAAATATGCACGCAAAGTAATAAAACTGAGCTCTAAATTATTTTCATATACGTGCGCATCACAATGGCAAGTAATTTTAGCAGCAGCGAGTCAGAAAATGTTGACGCTAGTGATAATGATCTGGATTTGATTTTGTCCGAAAATGAAAGTCGTTCTGGTTAGTATTGCTTTCGTGAATTTATTTATTTCATGCAGCAATTTATTAGCTTTTTCAAGAGAAGAAAACCAGTCTAGACCCGAGAACAGCAGCAGGAATACAGCAGGCATTGTTGGCGGGTGCACATAAGGTAAGGTTGCAGCCAGAAATAATACTGAAAGTGAATGGTCGAAAATATATTCGTTGCCAAACATTGCTGTATATTCCGGCGTTTCTGGTGTGAAACATGAAACACAACTTGATGAACACAGCGCGCCACTTGATTTTTTGACTAATTTTGTTGGTCAGGACATAATACATCTTATTAAAGAACAAACGAATTTGTATGCTCAGCAAAAAAGAAATGCGAAAAAAAAACCAATATCACCGAAAATAGGCTAGCATCCTGGAAACCAGTGTCAATAAGGGAAATCAAAAAATTCCTTGCTATCTTTATACGAATGAGCATATCTGAAAGGCCCGATTTGAAAGACCACTGGAGTACTTCAGTAGTAGTATGTACCATGTAACTTCTGCCCCAATTTGATGTCGAGGGACAGATTTTGGTCACTAATGGCAAATTTTCATCTGAATGATAACAAGATGGAAAAAGATAAAGATGACCTTGAACATGATCCCTTGCATTGCTTCCCATTGCTTGACACATTGTGTTAGAAGTGCAGGGATTCATATCAAGTAGGGGAGGATATTACCATTGATGAGGGAATGTGTGCTTACAGAAGCAGGCTGTATTTCAAGCAATACATGCCTCAGAAGCCTAGTCGCTATGGGATGAGAGTTTACATGCTCTCTGATCCAAAGACAGGGTATGTTTGGAATTTTGAAGTGTTCTGTGGCAAAGACAATGTGATAAATGTTGTCATCCGACTTCTAGTCAATCTGGCTGGGAATGGTCACACACTGTACACTGATCGCTACTACACAAGTCCATCATTGGCTGGACAGCACTTGTGGGAACAGTGAAAAAGAACAGGGTTGGAATGCCTACTGGACTGCGCAATCCTAAACTACAAAAAGGTGAGCAGATATTTCTCTGGAAAGGAAATTTGTTGGTGCAGTGTTGGAAAGATAAACGCAATATTCACGTGCTGAGCACACGACATGAGGCAAAAATGGTCACATTTATGGACAGAAGGGGGAATGAGAAAACTAAGCCAGCTGCAATGGTCAGTTACAACAAAAAAATTGGTGTTGGATCTTTCTGACCAGCGAATGTCGTATGGAGCATTCAACCACCGATCGGTCAAATGGTGGAGAAAATTGGCTTTTCGTGTGCTGCTCATCAGCTTGTGAAATGCGTGTGTCATGTACAACCATGTCAAGTAAAAGAAAATCTCCATGACAGAGTTCATGAAAAGAGTTGCAGATGATTTGGCTGTTTTTGAAGATGGGCCACAATAGTGCAATTCATCTCCAGGAAGCAGTTTGACACGCCTCACAGGAAAACATTTTCTAGGAAAAATTCTAGTACCAGAAGGAAAGACGAAAAGGCAGAAGAAGTGTCGGGTATGTGCAGACCGAGGCAATTCAAGAGTGGGTAAAGCTGTACGCAAGGATACATCATGGCAGTGGAGTATGTGCAAAGTTCCTATGTGCATTGGAGAATGTTTTGCAGCTTACCACTCAAAGAAAAATTATTCTAATTGAAATGTAATTATTTTCAAATAATGTGCATGGTTGAAGGAGATACAGTAAATAAGATGTGATCCTAGACAAACTACTTGTGCATTTTTGTCAAATAGTAAAAAAAAGAAGTAATGATTCTTTCCTTTTGTAAAACAGTTCTTTGTGAAAAATTAGATATTTTTTGTATTATGGTTGTTGCATATTATTCAGAAGAGGAAGAGGAAATACTTAACTTTTATGTCTTAAGTTTGCTTTTAAATAGAAAATACAAATGCCTTTTCCTTTAAAAAAAAAAATAGGTTTTGTAGTTTTATGGATATTCATATCAAACACACTCAGCTTATCATAAAACATTATACCAATTTCAAAAATTGATTATTTCACAATACAGTGTATTATTGGAGAGACAACAGTAAAATAAATTGTGATCTTATTACATTTGCAGTATTTTGAGAGGTGTATGGTAAATGTGGATTTTTTTTTGCAAAATTGTTGTTTTTTTAGTTTGTATGATAATGCATAAATATTTTAAGCCATGCGTTTGTAAAATATTTAAAAAATTTTTATGATATAAGTATTGTCATTTGAAAACTCTGAATTGTTTTGTTACTTTTGTAATATAAACAAATATTTAACCAACTATGAATATCTGTTATTCTGTTATTATTGTGGATAGAAGCCTAACTTTTAAGCAAAATGATTGATTAGTTGCTGTCTCCGATTAATAGCAGCTGGACCAGGAACCTCTTCATGTTCTTCCCCAAGGTTTTCTTCAGCGTTGATTGCATCGTCATGATCAACTTCATCGCCAAGTACAGGTGCATCTCTTACTTTATAATTTGATTCCTGTCGGGCTATGTTACAGAGAGAATCACAATACTTGAATATGTTAGCAGCAAATGTTGGGTTTACTCTCAAATACTTCAAACATGCACATTTTTCTTTCAGAATCCCAATTCCTTGTTCAATTAGTGACTTTGTTCCCTTGTGTGCTCTATTGAACCATCTTACACTTAGTTGATCAAGATCATTAAGTTTGCATGTTATAAACCAATCTTTAAGAAGGTATGCAGTGTCTGCAAGAATAACAGAACATGCAAAAGGATGCCAACGTTTGTTCCATTCGTCGGTAAAGACTGCTACTATTTCTAAGAACTTGTGCATTGTGTACACTCGCTGGCCAATTAGCACTGGCATAACAAAATGTTCGATCAGGCCCACACACAACCATACAATTTATGGAGTGATTACAATGTCTGTCAATATATTGCTCTTCGTGATCATGAGGTCCATCAATTTTAGTCAATGTTTCATCGACAATCTGTACTACGTGAGGCATTCCTCCAATGTTGTGAAACTGTTGGACGACATTGGCAGTATTCTCAGGCCTGTTAACAACCGGAAACTTAACTTCATTTACTGCTTTAATAACAGACTGAACTGCTCGGCAAACTGAAGACTTAGCCACTCCATGCATAACTGCAATTCCATTGTACTGTCCACCTTTGCCTAGTCAATGCAATGCAATCATTATTTGTTTTTTTAGCTGAAATAGCGTGGCTTCTGTTTATTAAATGTTCTAACCTAAAACCAGTATCTTGTAGTAGTTGTTCAACAGCTGCCAGACTTAACCTGAATCTTTCATTAAATTCAATTCAACAGGTGAATTGAAGGAAAAATGTACACGTTCCCCATATCTATGAACACGTCTAAAATGCTCATCTTAGCTTTCACTGTCACTTGACCTAATTTTTTTATCGTAACATGCTTAAACACAAAAAAAAATATTAATACATTTTTTACAAGCCTTTCTTCACTTGTGAAAAAATTTGTACTAGTTGCAAGTAGTTTACTAATAGCAATACTTTTGTGGGACACAACACTTGTAATTCATGAAAAAGTAACTTTTAACTAATAAGTATGAACTAATATTTTACAAGGGTGCAGATATGTACTGTGGAACACGATACATACTTTTATAATCTATTAGTTACAAGTAAAATCACTTTTAAAGTATTAGACCATACTTTTGTGGAACAGGGCCCAGGTATTTTCGTTAGAGTGCATGAGAAAGGGTGAATGGACAACCAATTTGTCATTGACTGGCTGAAGTGTGTATGTGGGAATGTCGCCCCGGAGCCTTACTAAGAAAGAGAAGCATGCTCGTCGTGGACAGCTTCCGAGGGCAATTGACTGAAAATGTCAAACAACCGTCTTGAGGAAGGCAACACCGACCAGGTCATCATCCCAGGTGGCATGACATCAATGCTCCAGCCCTTAGATGTGTGCGTGAACAAACCTTTCAAAGTCCATTTGAAACATCTGTACACAGAATTGATGGCCACCGCGAAGCACACTTACACCCCAATAGGCAGGCTCAAGAAACTACCTATGGCGCAGATTTGTGAGTGGGTGAAGTCAGCATGGGATCTTATCCCAGAAGAGCTTGTTGTCGAGAGCTTCCGCAAATGCTGCATCAGCAATGCCCTGGACGGGAGTGATGAAAACATCTGGGATTATGAGGACAGCTCTGCAGACGACGGCAGCAGTGACGAGTGTGGAGATGATGATTATGATGATGATGATTAGGGTAGAGACTGTACCACCTTTTGTTCTTCCATTTTCTCTTCTACGTGTATAAGATGCAATTTGTAAATAGGTGAGTGGAATTTATTTGCCTGAATATCAGTTTTTTTGTGATGTTTTGTGATGTTTGTTGTGTTTGTCAATTGTTTTGACATGTGACCGGCTAAACCCAACGCAACTGTATTAATTCCTCAATTTTTTAAAGCGAGTAGTAGTATTTTGGTGTCTGAAAACAAATAGAAAAAAATATTTTTTGAAATTTTTTTGAAAAAAAAAAAAAAAAAAGAAAAGAAAAGAAACCACATATTTGGATTTGAAAATGGGGGCACATGTCTAACATGGGTACATGTAGTACGTGGGTGTTCACGGTACTTGGCTATGATTGATTCTAAATGTTACCAGATACACCAAAATATTGGCAATATGCATGAGTTCCAATCCAGATCAGTACAACTCTACTGTGAGTGGTACGTATTTGGTATCATTTTAAGTTAAGCAAGGTAGCAGAACATGGCATATTGCCATGTAGCTTGAAGGATTCTCATAGTACACACATCATTTGTCTGAAATTGTGATCAGCGTGACAAAACTTAGTGGATTTTCATTGTTTTAGGAGGTATAGTAAAAAATTGTTTAGTTAAGAACAATTTTTTTTGTGTACAACTCTATTTTCAATCTTACCCTATGTACTAGACTATTATATGGTGGTAATATGAGTATTGTTTTAGGTTGTATGTATGATGTTGCAGTTACCAGAGAGTGCAGTAAGGGACCTGATAGTAGCCACTGTTGCCCTCAAATACACACAGAGCAACTCTGTGTGCTATGCTCGTGATGGCCAAGTCATTGGTATTGGAGCCGGGCAGCAGTCTCGCATCCATTGCACACGTCTGGCTGGTGACAAGGCAGATAATTGGTACACATATTCAATACAGTGAATAACTTAACTAGTCCAGTGTAGTGGAACAATTTTTTGCATGCGGTTCAAACCAAGTTAGATTTAAGCAAAATTACATAGTAGGATTTTGTATACATTTTGTGTGTTGAAACCAAAATTGAAGTTTGCCACTTTCATTTCAGTTTTGATAAGAATTTCGGATGGTGAAAGTTGTTAAAAGGCAAAATATTTCAAACTAAACAAATATTCAATGGCTTACGGAATGTTTGTTTCATCGTAAATTATTCAGTAAAAACTCTTATTCTCGAGTTGACGCCATGCCGTCTCTTTTAAATTACGTTAATGTTTCCCCCCTTCTCGCCGATTTTTTACATTCACTGTTTAAGCCTGAAGGCACTGGTACACGCACCACACATTTTGCCAATTGCAGTGTTGCCATTTATTTTAACCAAGCTAGAGCAGCATATAGGTGATTCGGAATAAAGTGAACACTCAAAAATGCCCTGATTAATTTCTATTTCCTGCCAGTTTATATCTTTCCGCCGATGTAAACACAAATAATGCCACGTGCTTTTATTTACATAGGGTCGTGCAATGTTTACAACTACATTAAACTGCTCCGATAAATTTTAGCTACAATATCTACTCATTATATGCACAGGGGCAGAATGTAAGATATAAAAAAAGTAATCTTAGTTATAAATACCTGCGAGTTAATGTCTGGATTCTGTCCATCGACTAATCTAAACAACACGCTGTGACGCGTCCCTTCTGCGTCTTGCTGCGTGTTGCTATTTGGACTATTGCTGTTGTAGTCTACTGCAGTTGGTGTTGAGGTTATGTTAAGTTTGCGCGTGCTCCGGATAGCTCAGTTTGATTTAACTTAAGGGTTGACTAATCATAGTGACTTCATCAATAACAACTCACTCAGTTAACGGTTGATTTATTTTTTGTTTAACTTTGACAGATGTTTACAACAGGTGGTTATTTACACATCACAAATAAACACGTCAGCTGTCCGGCGTTACCATGTCTGAGCGCGAGTAAAAAAAAAGAAAAACAAGGTGATGATGAAACGTTCGTTGCCTGCGATTTTACCAGTGCTATGCCATGACTGCATACACTTATCCAAAAAGAACCCCCGTATTTCCCGCCACCATTTTACAATGTTCAGATGAAACAAACAAAAAAAAAACTCTAGAAGCA